>VZRO01008241.1:145923-164951 GCA_013397915.1 Daphoenositta chrysoptera
CCGTGCGACCGCCTCAGGCGCTGCCGGGCAGCTCCGGACATCCCCTCCCCGCCCCGCTCCCTCAGAGCCGCCCTCTCCTCCGCCCCGCGCCGCTGCGGGGCCGCGCCGGGCGGAGACACCCACCCCCCTCGGGCACCTCCTCCCGGCGGCGCGGCGGAGGCGGCCGCGGCCTGGGCAGGGGCCCGGGCAGGGGGAGCGGCGCAGCGGGAAATGGCGGCCCGGTCGGGCTGAGCTGAGGGGACGGAGCTGCACCATGAGGCTGCTGCGCGCCCTCCTGCGCAGCGCAGCCCCCGGCAGCGCCTCCCCGAGCAGCATCCCGCAGCAGGTGGACTTCTACTCACGCTTCTCCCCCTCGCCGCTCTCCATGAAGCAATTTCTGGACTTCGGTGAGTCCGCGCCGAGCCGCCCTCGACCGCTGCCCCTCCTCCCACAGGTGCCGGTGAGGAGCGGGACGGCCGCGACCCCTCACCCCGTCAGCGCAGCTGTTGCTTATCTCTTAATGCTGTGCTTTCTGCCAGAAAAGGGCTCCGCTGCCTTCTGGGGCAAGGGAGCTTAGTTGGCTCATTCCCGGAGACTGCAACTAGGACAAGGTTGAAATTCGGCTGAAAACTCCAGTTTTTGGCACCACCAGGGTAGTTGGGTGTTTTCCTGCAGAACCGGCAGTGTTGGGAGAGGGTGGGAACAGCTGTGACAAATGGTAGCGTTAGAGCAGTGACTCAGGTGAGACTGGTTAAGCTGAATGCAAAGCAGCATGCGGCCTTCTAAAGGCATTTTCCAAACACGTGAAACGTTTAGCCTCAGCTGGCACTGAGGGGCTGAAACAGTCATCACTTCTCAGTCGCTTGTCTGTGCCCTACAGAAACATCCTACCCAAATGCTGCTGTTTTAGAAGGTGCGTGAGAGAAGGAACAGGATGCAGACACCAAGAGCCATCCTGGAGGATTTGGAATCTAGTCTTGAAAATGAGTAAATCAGTAACAGGATACTCAGTCTTATGGTCTGTGCCAAAACCACTCCTAATGCTTCCAGGTTTGACTGTCAGCTTGGAAACAAAAGGGGTCACAGGAATTGTTCTATTCTGCTTCTAAGCAAAGACCACGTAGAGAAAGGTTGTGTAAGTCACACTGAGAAACTTTTCAAACCCTGAGGTTGGAGCCATTCTATAACACGTTCTGTTTCTGTACCCAAGGTGCTTTGTTGTGCATACATGTTTACACAGTTGATAGTTTCATGGCTTTTTATAGTTTTGTAAGTAAAACCTAAGTGAGAACTAATCCTAAAACCTCAGAATTTGTATAAGCAGGAAGACTTACAAAGAAGACTGTCATAATTATCTGCTGTCACTTCATCCATCTATTCAGCGTTTCACTTGTGGCAATGAAATGTATCTGACATTTAAAACTCCACATTCCTACAGGAACCCCACCATATGTTCTGTTGCTACCATACTTTTAAGCAAAAAATCTTGCAATTCAGAGTTTGCTTTGACCTGTGTTATTTTACCACTACTGATAACATAATGCTTACTGTAAAATCAGTGTTTATTTTCAAGGCACACTATTTCCTTGTGTCAAAAGATAGGCTACTTTTTTTTCTCTTAGCAGTACCTGAACATAAGGTAAAAATAATCTTGGAAACTTTAAAATATTTTTTTCTCTCTTTTGCTTAAGGATTTAATCACAGAGAGTAAAAGCTAATAACAGAAATTAAAAAAAGACAGAGACAGTATTTGTCTATAAGACATTCTGTAGCCATTATAATCTGATGGTGTTTTCATTAGGCTTTTTCTTTTTTGGGTTTTTTATTTTGCTCCTTTTACTAGAGTGAGAGCAGTCAAAGAGGAAATAATAAAATCTGGTAAAGCTAACTTAAAAAAAAATGAAATATTCTGTAAGCAAATTTAAGTCTGGTCTTGGGTTATAAGACCACAGTATTTTCTGTAGGAGTCTTACCTGTTCTTTGTCTAGATACAGACTGTAGCTGGCACATGGAAGGAGAGTCATTACCTGTTCAATTTGCCTGCCCTATACTGCCTTCTATATCTGACCCAGGATTGCAAAGATTAAGGCCTTCAGATACAAAAACTATTCTGTGGAATGTAATTTGCTGTGTATATGAGGCATTTAAAGATTATATTTACATTCTAGTACCTCCAATCTCATTTATTCTTGGAATTTTACCCAAGAAAAGAGAAAGGCCAGTAACAGTCATGCCTAAAATGCAATCTGACTAGGGAGAATGAAAGGTTTCCAGGCAGAGGTCATATTGTAGACAACACATAATGCTGCTAAGTGCCATCGTGGAGGAGTTTCTTGTAAACTATTCACTTTTTTATTAACTGACATTCTTTCATCGGTGTAGTTTATAATGTGTCTGAGTCTGCATGCTTTAAAGTACACTGCCCTATTTTAATTTGGTGAAGATTTTTCATGTTCAAGGTGCTCCCAGCTTCCTTTTTTCCTTTCTCATCCCTTCTTTCAATCTTCTTCCCCAACTTCTCCTTGCCAAATGGAAGGAGTGAACTGAGCAGTAACACAGGAGTTAATTTTTAGGAGATACCTGTTGTGAAACACTGGAACTGAAGTACGTACTTCACTGCAGCAGATGGGCAGGTTAGGAAGTTCAGATGCTGTTTACATGACAGTCGTGAAGTCTAGAAAGAAGTCTGGCTGAGAATGAAGTTCAGCATTTCTTAGTCTCTTCCCCACACTGCACCCTCCTTTCTCGCCTAGCAAAACAAGCTTTGTGGGAGTAAATGTAGGTCTTGATTTTAATAACCTAACCACATTTAATTGCCACCCCCACAGATGACACTTGTTCTTACAAAAGGACAAGTCAGTTATCAACAGAGGCAGTATTTTCACTTCTAGCTTTTAAAAAGGTAAACATTTAAATGTATTAGTATCCTCATGGCTAAGCAGAGTAGCTGTCCTACTTTCATTTCTTCCTCACTATTCATGTGAATTCATTCATCTGATTTCTGTTCCTGTAAGACTGAATTTAAACTACAACAGATTTAGTTGAAAATGAGATCAATATTATTGAATTTATTTTCTGAAAGTGTTTGAGGATGAGTTATGGTAATTCACTAAGATCAGTGATTAAAAGCAGGGTATATGAACTATGACACTTCATAATAGTTTCCTGTGCTGGTTTCATTTGCTTCTCTGACATGCTCAGAATGACAGACTGTTTGATCAGTGCTGGTAAGAGTCAATGTTTGCTGCAAATAAAATGAACAATAACATGGAGAGAAGCCATATTTAAAGTTGTATAGTATGGGTCTGCAACTGTTGCATTAGTTTCTCTTTATATATTGAAGATTCTCATTACTGCCATGGGAAGATTTCAGTATGTGATAAATTTTGAGATACAAGTGAGCTGCTGGCATGAAAGAAACACTGGTTTACCAGCCTGGCTGAGTCAGCTTTGAAACCAAGGCATAGGCCTCTTGTGCAAGAAAGTAAGAGTTTGTGTAGTTCTCTGCCATAAGCATTGACTTAATTCTGATGTCATATTGGTCTTAGGATCTGAAAATGCTTGTG
The DNA here is from genome assembly GCA_013397915.1 of Daphoenositta chrysoptera. Classification (NCBI taxonomy): domain Eukaryota; kingdom Metazoa; phylum Chordata; class Aves; order Passeriformes; genus Daphoenositta; species Daphoenositta chrysoptera. The sequence continues at coordinate 149,469 of VZRO01008241.1, forward strand.
AAAAGACTTCATTTATGTTTCTGCGACAAGAGTTGCCTGTGAGGTTGGCAAACATAATGAAGGAAATAAGCTTGCTTCCAGACAACCTCCTAAGAACACCTTCAGTTCAGCTGGTGCAGAGCTGGTAAGAACAGTGACATTTCATTCCTTGAAGGTGACCTTCTGCATACACACAGGTTGGAGGAACTTACTCTCTCCTACTGAAAGAACATTCATAGGCTTGTTACATGAACATCACTTATTTATACTGAGATATTAAATACAACAATGTCATCGGAAACTAAATTTACAGATGTGGGAAATAACCTTTAGGAGCAATTAGAGAACCCACAAGGGAATTAAAAATCATTAAGTATTGCACACAATCATGTATGAGGATACAATTATTTTTTTAAACAAAAATCCACCAGAACAATGTTTAATAGGGAACTTACCTGAAAGTGAAGAAGCTAGTTGAAGAAAACAACAGAAACAGACTAAGGCACAAAATGTTTGCAAAATATAGTAGAAACCATTTACAAAACAGGTTATTGCAGAGTGAGAGTAAAGGTATAGAAAATAGGAAGAAAGAGCAATAGGAAGCTCCCAAAGCCAAAACATCAAACAACAGAGAGAATGTGAAGGTATTAAAGTAAAAAAGACATTATTTGAAAAATAAAATTTGCTTTCAAGTAAGGAACTTAGGCATAAACTTTTTTAAGATGAAAGCAAAACAAAGAGATTTCTTGGCAACTGCTAAAGGCACAAGGAATTCTGTAAAGGCTTTTAAAGTTAAGAGAACACAAAATTTTCCAGTAAGTGGGATTGACTGATGACTGAATATGAAAAGAGCTATCAATGAAGATGAAGGCTCTTAATGAAACACAAATGCTTACATTCTTATGATACTAGATGACATTGATCAAATGGGAAATTAATTCCATTTGGGCAAAGTAGAACACAGGGAAGAACCTCCTCTCTCTGTGTGCTTGCTTGCTTACAATGGAAAAAGAAATTTTGATGCTACTGGGAATATTCTCCTGGATATGTCAGTTGATGGCAAGAAGGAAAATAGTGTTAGGACCTAAATAACAAATAGGGAGGAATATAATTGTACCACTGTGTTAGCCCATTATTCCCCTGAATTGCATGCAGCTCCATCCTGAACAGAAAAGACCAAGAGGGATAATCAGAGGGTTGGAACAATTTCTACGTGAGGAGAAACCAAATAGAATTCTTCAGCTTGGAAAATAAGTATCTAAGGAAAGGGATGGCAGAAATACTTAAGTCGAGAACAAATGGAAAGATTTTTCTAATAACAGGAACTCGCTGAGGCTGCGAATAAGTGATCACCTACTGGGTTTAAAACACAAAGATGGTATTTTATGTATTCTAATTGAATTGTGAAATTCATTGCTCTGGAAATTTTGGAAGAAAACATCATAAATACATTCAAAGGAATCTAACAAAATTCACAGGGAAGACAAGGTAGAATGACTTGGAAACACACAAGATTGGAAGACCACAAATTGCTAACCAGAGAGATCTGGGGAGGTGTATTAGAATTGGTCTTTATCCTGTTTGTTTCATTGAAAGGTACGTCCAAAGTCTTCAGGAGATTCTTGACTTTAAGGACAAAAGCTCAGAAGATTCAGGGGCTATTCACAGGTAAGGCTTTGCTATCACATATGTTAATATCTTCTTAATGTTGTATGGAAGAACTGGCAAGAAAACAACAGCTAAAAAAATTTCCTATCTCAAATCTTTACAGAAGAATTGCAGCAGTGTCCCCTGTCCCTAAAAGGAGGGTACATTAAAACAGGAAATTAAGCACTTTAGCATAATGTCATTCTGTAGAATGCTCTGGTCAGTGTTGGCTGACCATGCCAGTTGAGAGGCATGGGCTGTTCTGCATGAAAACAGTTGGTATGATTTTCTCTTTCTCTTGGCAGTAATCAAGATAAACAAACAATAATTTTATGAACAGTCAAAATAGTTGATTACTGGTTGTTTCAATGCTAGTCATGTGAAATACGCTGTAAAGACTGACCTGACTTCTTACTGCAGTAGGCAGACGTGTGATACTTTTGTATGGAATTCTTCCTTTTTGTAGACAGGCACTCTGTTTGCCAGGGTATTAAATTCCCTCGAAAGTGAAATACTAACAATGTATTCATTTTAGTTTTACAGATACTGTGATAAAAATCCGGAATCGACACAATGATGTAATTCCTACGATGGCTCAAGGAGTAATAGAATACAAGGAAAGCTTTGGCATTGATCCAGTGACCTCACAGAATGTGCAGTATTTTTTAGACCGCTTCTACATGAGTCGCATTTCAATCAGAATGCTCCTTAATCAACACTGTAAGTGCCAGTGTTGAAAGGAGGGGAAATGATACCTGTACCATGTCAACTGTATTTTCCTTTTATGTTTAAGTGCTTAATATGTACTAGTAAAGTGCCACTTAGGAGCATACTATTTGCCTTGCCATTTATAACTCATTCTTAGTACAATTCCTAAAATATTTATTAATAGTAGGCTTTCAAGTATGGTGAGGACTGAAATTATAGATTGCCTGTGAATTTTTTATTTAGCAAAACTGAAGATACAAACTAAAATTATAAAATTATACCGGGTATTAAATAATGTTTTCTTTTTTGGCAGCTTTACTGTTTGGTGGAAAAATTAATCCAGCTCATCCAAAACACATTGGAAGCATTGATCCTAACTGCAATGTTGTTGAAGTTATTAGAGGTAAATTCAAAAAATAAGAATCCTGAAAACTCACATGAATGTCTATACTAAGAGCAAATGCACATCCTGATATTCCTATACTGTTTAGTCCTTTCCTACCTTGAGCAGAAGTTTTATTTGAAGTGTAATACAATTTTGTTTCTTTTTCCTATAAAGCTAGTTTTTGTTAGAAAATACACATCTCCCTGACAGTGCACAGTACTTCCAATTTTTGGTTTTTTGGCAGACTCTAAAGGAGAAAAAAAAAGTGAGAGGGGGAAAATGTAACTTCCTGTGTTTTTTTTTATAGATGGCTATGAAAATGCCAAGAGACTTTGTGATTTATATTACATGAGCTCTCCAGAACTTGTCCTTGAAGAGTTGAATGGTAAGTGAATATGGCAAGGCATGGTCTTGAACATCATGATGGCTTCTTCTAGAGAAGCTGGTGGTAAAATGTCCTCCTGCTTTTCATATAGTTCATGTGTTGTCTGTATGTACTGTAATAAATAGTTTGGGTTTTTTTTAAATCCGGCAGAAGGCTTTCCCCATTCCTCCCTTTAATAAGAAAACTGACATGAATAGAAGTTTTTGATACTACAGCTGTTGATATAACAGATTTTAGCAGGTTCCTTCCCTCCCTAAGATTTTATGTGTCTTTACCTGACATTACTGCATCGCACCCTCTCTGCATTTCTTGCAACACTTGAAAGATTTCTACAAGACATTCCATTCCATCTTCATGATACCTATGAGGAGGTTATTAGAAAGCAACTATGTTATGCCCTAATCAGTGATGCCATAGTGGGTTTTAAGATTAATTTCTAAAGCAGCAAGCAACATTCGAAAATCTTGATTATGACTTTTGATTAACATCCAACTTTTCAAAAGATTTCTGTTCAAAGTTTCCTTCTTTAAATTCAGCAATACAAATCCACATTTTTAATTACTGTGGGAATGAATAAAAGATACCTCATTTACTGTTTAGTTATTTAGACTCTCTTCTTTCCAGCTAAATCACCAGGACAGCCCATGCAAGTGGTGTATGTGCCATCACATCTCTATCATATGATTTTTGAACTTTTCAAGGTCTGTGCACTTACCATGAGTTACACAATTCTTTCATACATCTTTGTTTACTGAGACTATATTGATTTGACTTTTTGAACCAATTCTAGATAATAGTGTGTTTTTGCAAGTGCAAACTTCTTGCCATTTGACTGCAGAACACAGTTACACTGTACTACCAGAGAAGCAGTAATTGCATAGAAAATAAACAGCTTTGGAAGATGTATCTCTTTTACCTAGCCACAGAATACCTTCTGAATAGACAGCTTAAATCTTAAAACATATGAAGACATTAGTTAATAAAGCAAATGAGAATAAGATACCCCAAAAATTGTGTATCTTCAAATCTAGTAAAATGTGTAACAGGTCCTGAAGAGCTTTCCTCAAGCAGTTCAGTCCTAGACTTTTCTTGGACTTTGTGTCATATTGCATGTACTATGTGCATTATAAAGAATTCTAGAACAAAAACTCTGTACATTAAACTATTCACATGTTTCCTTAAAAAAAATTAAATATTTGAAGTCTCTGTGTTTTAATAAACTGTATGTATACTGATGCTGAATAAACCAGAAATACTAAAAAACCCATTCTAAACGAATATACATTTGTTGTGATTCCTAAATACAAGATAAAAATAACTGCTAAATTGATGTTTTAAGATAATATACAAAGTGAATAGGATTTAAGTTGTACTTGAAAATTACAGAATGCCATGAGAGCCACCATGGAACATAATGCTGATCGATGCATTTACCCTGCAATTCACGTACACATCACGTTGGGAAATGAGGATTTAACTGTGAAGGTACTCACTTTTTTTCTATTATTTTGAAGGTTGTTTTGATTAGGGTTTTTTTCCTGTCATGAGCAGCATATTAGTAACTTGAACTGGTGATCTGGTTCCAGCAATAGATTGTATGTGATAATGTATGTAAGTAAAAAGACCATTATGGAATTTCACATACTGCCTCAGAAGGAAATTAATGGAAAGGTTGCAGTTACACTGAGGGTTCTGCAATAGCATCCTGTACTTGCTTGTGTCTTGCCTAGCTTAAAAGCAACCATGACTAAAAACGAAGAAGCATCTTTAGACAATTGTAACATCAGCATTTTGTAAGTGACAATGACAGAACTGAAAAGAGGGAAATATATATTGTATATTCCACACAAAACAAACCTCCTGAAATACAGTTTGCAGTTTCTTCTTTTCCTGTACAACATCCATGTTGGATTTCAAAGACCAACTGCAAGCACTGGGTTTTTCATAGGTCTAACTAAACTGTAGTAAAACAGCTCCTTTGACTTACTCCTTCAGTAATTGGTTTTAGTAAATTATACTTAAATGGCAGTATTCTTGAGGAATAAAGATAAAATACAGAGAGAAGCTGGCATTTGCTAAAAGGTATAGATAGCGACTTAAGTCAAAAGTGTGTTATGAACAAGATAAAAGCAATGCACAATTCAAGTAGAATTTCCTTGCCTCCAAGAGATTATGAATGCTTCTTAAGGTAGTATTTCATTTAATGGTTTGGATAAGGGATGAAAGGGAAGGATTCATCTCTCTCTGGTCATTGTTGGAGATGAGAATTAAAGAAAACCTGTAACTTAGTAGGGACAGCTTCAAATAATGTTTTACCTGAACTTTCTCTGGCTTATTGAGAGGAGCTGTCTTTTATAAAAACGTATTCAGGGATATAAAGCTAAATGCTCCTTCTTGTTCCAGATGAGTGATCGTGGTGGTGGTGTTCCTATGAGGAAAATTGACAGACTGTTCAACTATATGTATTCAACAGCACCACGTCCTCGTGTTGAGACATCACGAGCTACACCTTTGGTATGCAAATCTTTTATACCCTGGCATCGTGGATATGTCTAATTGTCACAAAAACCATATAGCCAAAGCTATGAAATACTGATTTTATAGAAATTACACTGAGTAATATATAAATATTACTTAATTGAAGCTTAATTCAAATATTTTTCAAAAAATAACTGGAAAATGGAATAAAATACTAAAGATTATTTAAATTTGTTCAGGGCTTTTTCTCTACTAAATCTAAAGATCAGCCACCTCAAGCAGAACACTTAGTTATGCTGCACGTACTGTAGTGAGAGCAGGATTCTGAATTATTTTTGTAGCCAGTGAATGAAAGGAACAATAATTACAGCAATGATTTTGGATCAAGGCCATAGTTCATTTGTATTGTGTAGTCAATTGAACCATCCCCCAGCACGGATGAAGGTACACAGATGTAACAGGGAAGATGAAGAATCTACTTTGGTCTCATGTAAACATAATAAATGCACAAGAAATAAAGCCTAAGCTCTCAGAAGTTAGAATTTCTGAACAGCTTTCCTGTATTTATTCTCCCACATTGCATCATGTAAAAATATATATAATTCTGCGTGTAGATGACTCTGCAACTCACTAAACACTAGATCTTTACAGAGAAGTGTTGTATACGGTCATTGAGAGATTACCTCTAAAATTTAGTATTTAAACAAAAAAATCACGCTTAACACTTCGGGGCTACATCCTGCTACTGCAGTCAGGACTTGGTAGAACTTTAGTATAAGCTGCAAATTCATAGACATTGTGTCTTGAACCTTTTTTTATATATTGATGATGAAATGTATCTGACTTAAGAACACTGAGTACTTAAGATTAGTAGCTCCATGAGGCATAGACACAGCTCAGTTTTCTCTAATGGTATCTCTTCAAAAAGCTTTCATAATACAAGAAGTGTTATCTACCAGCCCTGCCTGACAAAGGACTGAAACAGTTTTCTCATAATCACAATCATCCATGCATTCTTCTGGGTTTGGGGTATATGATAGCTTGGCAGAGCGCATAATAGTTAACATCTGAACTCCTGTTACTGTCAAACATCATGCTTAGTTTGTCTATTTTACCTATTAAGTTAAAACAGCAAATGCCACTGATTAATGCAATTAATGGAAATACACTTCTTCTCCTATCAGGCTGGATTTGGTTATGGCTTACCCATATCCCGTCTGTATGCGCAGTACTTCCAGGGAGACCTGAAACTGTATTCCTTGGAAGGCTATGGGACAGATGCAGTTATTTACATCAAGGTATGATGTAACACTCTACCATTTTACATTTATCAGCAGCTCCAATCCAAACTGCTAATGGAACTCCTTGTTGTTACGATAACTTCACTTAAAAGGAATCATCAGCTACAGCCTTTTCTCCTTACAGGCCTTATCAACAGAATCAATTGAAAGACTCCCTGTATACAACAAAGCAGCCTGGAAACATTACAAAGCAAACCATGAAGCTGATGATTGGTGTGTGCCAAGCAGTGAGCCAAAGGACATGACCACTTTTCGCAGTATGTAGCTTTTTCCTCAGCAGTTCATAAGAAGTAGGTTTGTCTGTAAAGGGAATTTAAAAGACCTGATTTATACCAAGTTGTTGAGCCACTTTTGATCCGTGAAAGTAATTTTAAGTGGTGTAACAGAAAGTTTAGTGTAATTAGGCTTTTCTGAAATGAAAAAACCAATAGCCACCAAAACCCCCAAACCTGCACTTACTTACGAAGTGAGGTCATACTTCATTTGTTTCACTTTCTATTTATGACTGCTTTCAGAGCTAAGTCAAGAGAAGCAATATTTTGGTTTCTATAGGGATCAAGGCAACATCTGTAACATCTGGTATTAATGTGTATAATTACAAAATAGTTTTAATAGAAAAACTATTGAAAAAGCTCACTGGAACATGTTTCCTTTATACAATACTACAGATTAATGAAAAACTCATGTAAGAAATATCAAGCCCATTGCTATACCCTTGGAGCTGTATGGCACTTTCTGTTCTTTTATCTTAAGCACGCTGAAGCCTAATTTTGCAAAGTTAGATATGTTGCCTACATACACTGTCTACATCCAGGGGGTTTTTTCAGCTGTAGAAATCACACATCTCTGTAGGAATAAAAAAAATTTAAAAAAGCATATTTAACTGCTACTACTGGTATAATGTATCTCAGGTATGTGGCATCGGTTGTATTTCTTTGGTTGTAATGTGAATATATAATAGATGTGAAAAACTTATCTTGCCCTGATCATTGTGAATTAAAAACCAGCATTGGCTTGTGTACAGTAGAGAAATGTTGTCTTGCATTTGCCTGTATTTCTGAAGGTCATACCAAAACGCAGTATCAACATTCTAGCTTTCGTAAGATCTCAGACTTTGGTATGTTAGGTATGGCTGTAAATGGAAACTATTTTAATAAACAGATTTTTAAAATTTGTCTGTAATAGGGCATCTCTATTACTTTGACAGTATAAACCACCTTCTCAGGAGTAATTAAGAGTAAGTGGAATTAACAGGTTTTGAAAATACTTTTGCATTTGAGATATGCTTCTGGCCTCATTTTTGTAGTAACTGGAAGTCACACTATAACATAAATGTGATAACCAGAATATGTTCATCAGTCAAAGACAAACTGTCAAAACATACAGGGGAAGATAGAGAGGGGAATGAATATTACATTTCAGATACAAAGTTCTTTTAATAAAGAATTCAACTTAATGTCTACTGTACCAGCTTTGTTCAAATCATACACATCTGTGTTGCACCTCGATCCCTGTCATTCCTGAACATTATAGGAGTGATGCAGTTAAAGCCATTGAGAACTAATCCTTTTCTCAGTTAATTAAACTGCCAGTAATTCTGTGGTTTTTGTTCTGCAGCAGACATGCATAGTCCCTCTCAGAAACAATAAGCCTAGCTTTTGCTAGTTTACTATCTCTGCACAGAGCAGAAGGTGAGATACCACAGGTGAAGGGGATAGGTGGGATGCTGGAAACTGAAGTCATGCTACTCATGTTGTAGCTGAGCCAGGTGCAAGATTTATCACCTGCTACCTCCCTAGCCCAGTTCTACAAAACAATGAAACGGTTTTAGACCCTGGTTAAGTAATGTAGGTAACTGAAACAGAAGTGCATTACAGACTGGGCTGTATACACAGTTAAACTGACAGTCTGAGGGAGGATTATTGTAGCTTAATTGCCACCAGAACAGTAGGGTTACCTATTCCACTCAAGCTTGTGGGCACCTTGAGGCCCCTGTTTTTCTTCCTTACAAGGATGCGAGGTGATAACTGGCACAGCTTTTAATCTGCAGGGCTAAAAGTGAGGAAACTGAGAGCTGTTCTCTTCTTTGGCCCTGCAAGAGGATGTGGGGAATGCCATGTAGTGTAAAAGGGGGCCTGTGCAGTTGTTGGAAGGGACACTTGCAGCTATCGCTTTTGCTAAACTACAACTGAAAGTTACAGCAAGGGCTTTTAAAAACTCAGGTCTGAAGCTGAGCATTCTAGGCTTTAAATCTTTTAACTAACTCAACTGATTTTAGTAACATTGGACAACTACAAGCAGTATTTCTGAAGAAAAGCTAACACTTTGTTTTCTACAAAGTCTGTTAAGTATTTTAGATATTACTGAAATAAAGTCTCTTTCATGTTCTCAGCTAACTACCAACTGAATTCTGATTATTAGAACAACTTGCTGTATAATTATATTTGTATCTGTCTCTTCACCTGCACCCCAAATGATTGTGGTGAAAACACAAATGTGTAGTGTTTTGATTTACAATATTTAATCCTAGTTACAAATTTGATCTTTGATAATTTTTGGTTTCAATAGAAGTGCAGAAGACAATTTTTGTGTTTAGTGTTCTCATTACTATACTGAAGTCATTGCTAGCACACTGGTTAAGTTGAAGTGAATCACTACAGAAAAGCAGTATACTATCAAAATGCTGAGATTAATAGTTTTGTATGCAAATTAGCTCAGTCTTGCACTGTAAAATTATCTTGGTTTGTGTTAATTTTTTGAAAGAATCGCTGCATTTATTCATTAAAACTGTGTAAAAATGGAACGCTGTTGGTGATTGTGTAGCTTGGTACTGGGCTCGTTCCGTGCAGCCAGCCTTGCCATTCACAGCTGAGAGGTGTTACTGCTGTAGGCTGTGATAATCAATGCTCTCACACTCAGGTGCCAGGGGAGTTCATCATCCCTGCCATGGCCCCTCCTTACCTGCAACAGCTCTGCACACAGGGAAACCTCTGAAACCATTATTTCCACTAGTCTCCTTCACGAGAAAACTCTTCACATGGTGCAACAGTAGGCTTAAAGGGAAAAGGTAGTATGGGGTTCTATCAATATTCTGTGTTCTAGCTGTGAAAGCACTCAACTTTCTTGGCTGAATTAATTAAAGGGTGGTTTTACGTGGGTGATCCTGAGCATTTGATGATTCCATACTTGTAATTCCTTTCTCTTTTATCAGTAGGGCAGCATTCCTCTTTGGTTCAAGGTCTGTCAGTTTGGCATACAACTTAAAGCTACTGCAAACAAAGTAAATAAGTTAAATCTTGACCAAAGAATGCATAAATCCGAAATATAACCTCTTTAAAAAAGTAGTTATTACCAAGATTTTCAAACTTTATTTTGGAAATGCCTAATGTGCAGAAGCATTTCCACACAGTCCTTTTGCTGAAATTCTTAAGACATTTATACAAAAAAAATAATAAATGTGAAACACCAACACTGAAGTTCATTCATTTAATTAAAATGAAAAACAGTCCATAGATTTAAAGGAGAACTTGGTCCACATAAACGAGCTATGTAAGTTTTGTTCTAGTCCATTCTAGGGTGGAACTGATATTTAATTTAGTCTATGTTTCTGGAATAATCTAATTTAGGAAGTGCCCTTGAAGTATCTATAGAAAATAGTATGTAAATATACAAAACACCAAGTCATGTTCTAAGCTATTCCAAGAATCAAATCCTCCTTTAAAGAGAAATAATCTGTAGTCTACAACTGAACATTTAAATACAAGGCAGAAACCCAGTGCGTCACTGATGATTTTTCCTACAATTCTTCCCTCAGTATTTTAGGTTTGAAAAACAGTATTGTTTAAAATTAGCAAATATATAAATTTGGTCCGCAAAAAATCTTGTAGCATGTAGAAAAGAGAAATACATGTATTGCAAATTGATCTTATTCATAGCATAAATCTAGAAAACTATGTATTATTTAGGAAAAATAGGTTAAAAAGGATCTTATTTATAGGCTTAAACCTTGTCCCAACACCATATGGGTAGTGTACAGAAAACTTAATATGCTTAGGATATGTAGTTTGTGAAAACTACTTAGTACTTCTTGTTATTTTCTCAGTGAATTGCAACACATAGAATTCAAAAACAATGTGCAACTAAAGAGAACTTTGAATGAAGTCCCAGAAGTACAAGAATCAAAACAAAATAATCCATAAATTTGAAATACATGCTTTCTTTTTAAATTAATTTGACATTACCATTTTCTTAAACTTAATTTTTACTATACATCTTTAGTGGCAACAGATAAACAGACTGTCACAGACTGAATTTGTTGGCAGGATTCTTCTATTGTCCCTCTATCAGATTCAACTCTATCAAATGCTAGTTGACTAATACTGGAATGATTTTTAATACAGTATTCTACTTTTCACAAACATCAATTTCAATGAAAAGGGCATATGACACCTTAGAAGCAGAAATGTTACTTAAGGCAGAAAGTTATATTATGGTCTATTAGTACAGGTAGAGTCAACTAGAAATAAAAATACTGAAAATATTATTTCATTTTATTGGGCTGTAATGGGGAGGGACCACAATTTAAAAGTAAAAAACCACCTACCACGTTGAACTGTTGCACTTTCCCTCCTCTCTCAATTGTACAATTATATACAAATCTGCTGAACTTCCTCAAGATCAGGCAAGTCTGCACTACAATAAAAGGGTCATTTTAGCAGCTTGATTCAAGAGTGGCCACCACTCTGCCAGTCTTGCGAACTTCTTTCTCCTTCTTTTGAATCTTTTCCTTCTGCTTTTCCAGTTTTTCCTGTGTTTTTCTAATATCCTTGATTTTTTTCTTTATTGTTGATCGGTCATTTTGACTGGAAACTCCCAAAGCCTTTAGAAGGGGAAAACAAAACAAAACCTCATGAGCCATTTTTTTCAACAGCACTGTCAACAGTGCTTGTGCATTAACAATACAAGAAAGTTTATTTACTTTTCTACAAGATAGTCTGTTTATTTGAAAAATAAGGGCTTATGGCCTCAAAAGCACTGTAAATAATCATCTGGGTAACAAGGTAGGTAAGGAAACCAAGGCCAACTCTTCAGCTGTGAAATAAGAGTTTCATGTTGCATTTTACAAACATGTAAAATTATTGTAAGAGAATTTCCAGAAGGTAACGTCGTAAGTAGTAGTCTCCAGATATTTTTCTAGCTCTTTTTATACACGAGGAATTTTTATTCAGTAACTACTCGTTAATTTTAAGGATTTTGAAGTGTATGATTAAGAAGTGACTCAGGAAGTGGACAGTACGTTTCTATTTGCGATCGGCAGGTGGCAGCACCCGGTTGCCTGACTGCACTCGCACTGTGGCAGCCCCAAGGGCGTCAGGTGCACACTGAGCTTTAGGCATCGACATTCAAGGTTCCACAACTGGAGACAGACATTTGACAGGCCAGTCACTGGTACCTCCTCTGTGCCCATGAAATTTTGTAAAATACAGGGCATTTAGTGTTGCATGCCTATTTAAAATGCAGGTATATTCTGGAGACTGAAGTTGGAAACCTTTTCCCCACCTAAGCCCCTCAAATTCTACTGCTGATCATTAATAATAATTTGCCTTATGCCAGAATAGACCAATGAACCTCTTGCCTGTCCAAAATCCAGTCGCATAACCTAACCAGAGAGAAAAACTGCAGGAATTTACCAGCACTATAAGGGATACATATACAATGCAGCTTTCCAGATGTAAAATGGCAAGAAAAGGCTCAAAAGATTCAGAATACATATTTTCAGCAGGAGTAAAAGCCTGAAACATTTAAAAGGTCACCAGACAGGATTTTAGCTTCCCATCCAAAGAGGAAATCTGGAAGAAACAGACTTCTAAAACTGGATCCTGCAATTCTATTTGAATTGGCCGGAACTTGCTTTGATGCGACCTTATGTTGAGATTAGGTGACACATGTATCAAGACCCCTTGGACAATTATGCTTACTTTCATTTCCTCAAGATACAAACAAGGAAGCAGTATTTGTTATTTTTCTGGCTATAAACAGCCTGTCTTTAATTCTACAATCAATTACTAATTACTATCTAACTATACAGTCTCCAAGTATTTCAAAAGCAAATAACTCAAAATAAATAAGAACAAATAACTCTATCCCTTAAAATGCCACAAAACCAGGAAACTGGACTTTGTAGGTTAAAAATATGTCTGAATAAGCAGTGAAACCTATACAGTTACAAGTCTATCCCAGCATATTCACATACCTTCAACTTCTCACTGTCAAGCTGCATTAACTGCTGTCCATCTACGTTCATAGCTGTGAACTCTGTAATATACTGCTCCATGTTCATTCCCATTAACCAGTGGCATACTTGCTGGGTGGTCCACTCAGAAATAGGTCTACTGTGCCATTGATTTTGCTTTCCTGTTGTTGTAAATTCATCATCCAATGCCTAACCAATTGAGAAAAGTCACAATAAGCAGTATTTTACTTGATTGTATGTTGAATTCCAGTTGCCAGTTGAGTTTGATTAATAAAGGGCATTTTTAAACATGCTCTACTCCAAAAGGATTTAAGTTCTTGAAATCAGTTTGCCTAGTTTACTGTAAACAAGAAGACACTACAACATTCAACACAAACTAAGTCAGAAACAGAGAACATAGATGGTAAATTGGACCTATCCAAACAATGAACACGCTTTCTCAGTTAGTTGGTTAAGATAGCTCATCTTAATGTTAGATGCTACCTTACACAGCATAAAGAATCATCAATCACTTCAACCCTGTTATTGATTATTGTTAAGTGATGGAAATCCAGAATAAAAGCAATTCTAGTAGCCAGTAAATCTGGTCAGTGTTCTAGGTACAGTTTTACTGCATTTTGTACCTTTGTAAAAGAGAGGACTGTTCATTCTTTCAACTAATGCTATTACATCAGCATTTTAAAAGGTCTGCCCAAATAGAAGATGACCATTTCAGAAACATAGCAGCTTGTAGACTTCCACTGAAAATACACTTTGCCAGCTCACAGAGCTTTTGAGGTACCCTGCTTCAATTTCATTTTGCATCTGAGGGGGAAAGGTACTGCTGGTTTGTCCTGAAACACTGTTACTTCATCACAAAAGAAAAGCTACACAACAGAGCTCAATGTCTGTAGAGAAGAAATTCAAGTGTGGTACTTGAATCAGTAAAATCAATTAACTGAAGTTTTATTAACTATCCAGAATCATCTCTCACTAGCTCATTATTAAGTACAGGCTGCATTAGACTTGCAGACTGCTCTGCTGGTCAGCTTCCACTACTCATCAAAGATATTTGCAAACAGCAGAAAATATGCCCCCCTTTTCCAGCGAGCCTTACACTGATTTTTAAACAAAAAACCATGGAAATAAGCATCTTTCTAGTGATGGATTTGAGACATGACCCTCTTAAACCGCAGGTGAACAACTACAACTGCCAGCCAAAGGGATCTCACAAAATCCAGCTTATTTGATGAAATATTTGGGAGAGCTGACTGATGTAACAAAATAATTGTGGTGATTACAAGTCAAAGATAGTGAGATGTAGACCTGTCACATGATCTGATCCTAGAACACACTGGATCTGAGCACACAGTATGGAAGACACATATGAGGGGAAACAAAATTTTCAAATTTCCAGTGTAGTGAAAGACTACATGTAATTTGAAATGGTTCTGCTTTCCCTGGTCTGTGAAACAAGGGACAGTGGCTACATTAGAAGGCAATGCAGATAAATAGGAATGAGTTTGTAGAACTGAACAGTTTGTGCTGAGGTCCCAAAATCCACGCTACAAGCATTTAAAAGGATTTTCACTTCCAAATAGCTCTAGTCTGATCAGAAAGACTCAATGGCCACTAGCACCTGGAACGTAGCACGACCACTGTTGGAGCATCTGATTTGATTTCCAGATCAAAATGCTTACGCAGATATAACAAGTGTGAACACATCTGCCTTTCTGAGGTGCAAAAGAATAGCAATTTGCATAAAATAACAGCAAAGGGCTCTAGAAGAGCTTTGGCTTGAAGTGCTCTATACAGCATCTGCATCAAGGCAACTGGAGCACTGAGTCTTCTATCCAGGCTATCAAGCTTGAGATGCTTTGTACAGAGAAGATTAGTTGGATAAATTACTAAGGGGAGTTTAAAAAGCACATTTATTTTAAATAATTTTAGATAAAAGTACTCCCCAACCTGATACTGCAATACAAAATATATATTGGTAACTTCGTCTCATACTAGCAAGTGTTCATGAAAAATACCTAAAAAGGGGGAACTACTTTGCATTTTAAGTTGGACCTGTATCTCAGCTGTGGTCCATCAGCCACAAGAAATACTAATATCTACATACTTTTATCATTTGGGGGGCGTGTGTGTATCCATATATCTCCTTTACATGAAAAGAATGTGTAAAAGGGTTTTATTCCAGTTGGAACTCACTCTAGATTTACTGAATCTGTGCAAGCCATTTTCTGAGCAAAAACTTCAGTTCTGTAATTTCACAGTCTAAGTACTGAAAGATGTATTCCTGTCAAAAAAAAAAAAAAAAAAAAAAAAAAAAAAAAAAAAAAAAAAAAAACCAGAGCCTTTCATT
>VZRO01008241.1:165040-194540 GCA_013397915.1 Daphoenositta chrysoptera
GTAATTTGAAGTTTTTACTACTACACAAGGGAAAAGCACATCTCTAACTATTTTTCAGAATATAGGAAAGTGAAAACTGTAGAAGGATAAGACGAAGAACACCAACTTTTGAGTAAGGCCTATTGGTCATTAAATAATACCTCTACATAATTTTTTTCTCAAATGTCTATTCAGAGGCAGAAGGAACATGCCAAGCTGTTTGTACATCAAATTTAAGAGGCCCCAAAACAGCCACTACACACACCAGAAATCAGCTGCACATTCAGAAAGCAGAACTAGAACTACTCCTAAGGTATGGAAACATGAGAAAGCCATGTGCTCCTGCGTAAGAACACTTGTGATTCAGAAAGCAAGTACAGGCTCTGGAGATAAAAATACAGAGCCCAAGAAAATACCACTGCCATCACACCATTTAACACATTAAGAACATTAGAAGGATTACCCAGCTAGCTTGCTAACCATCTGTGAGTGAAGTGCCTCTGCTGTAACTCGCTGCCTGCTAACAACTGAACTCTCACCAGGCAGTCACGTACCCAAACTGCTGCCTGTGAGCACCTGCGCAGCAGAGAGAGAGGCAGACTCCTCAGTGCTGCCCCAACTAGATCTCTAAGGGTGCTTCCATCTCTAGTTTCCTAACAATTCCAGGATTTCTAAGGCAGCATGCAATAGCCCACTCCTCTGAAAGCAGGAGTTATACTGGCTAGCACAACTCCTGCTGCATACTTACGAACCCACCCGGACAACAACCATCAGGTAGAAATTATACTCATTAAGAGCTTAAGTTAATGATCCTATTCAATGTCTTTACTGGGGATTTGAATGAGGGGATTTAGTGTACCCTCAGTAAATTCGTGTCTGACACCAAGTTAGGCTGAAGTGTCGATCTGTTGGAGGGTAGGAAAGCTCTGCAGAGGGACCTGGACAGGCTGGATCAGTGGGGCAGACCAAGAGCACGAGGTTCAACATGACCAAGTGCTGGGTCCTACACGTTGGCCACAACAGCCCCAAGCAGTGCTACAGGCTGGGGGCAGAGTGGCTGCAAAGTGGCCCCGTGGGAAAGGACCTGGCAGTGCTGGTTGACAGCAGCCGAACACGAGCCAGTGTGTGCCCAGATGGCCAAGAAGGCCAGTGGCATCCTGGCCTGTATCAGGAACAGTGTGGGCAGCAGGACCAGGACAATGACTGTCCTGCTGTACTCAGCACTGGTGGGGTCACCCCTCGAGTGCTGTGTCCAGTTCTGGGCCCCTCAGTTCAGGAGGGACATTGAGGTGCTGGAGCGTGTCCAGAGAAGGGCAATGAAGCTGGTGAAGGGAGCTGGGGGTGTTTAGCCTGGAGAAGAGAAGGCTCAGGGGGACCTTATTGCTCTCTACAACTCGCCGGAAGGAGAGTGTGGCCCAGTGGGGGTCAGCCTCTTCTTGCAGGCACCTAGTGACAAGAGGACATGGTCTTCAGCTGGCCAGGCAAGATTCAGGTTGGACATCAGGAAGAATTCCTTCCCAGAAAGGGTGATGAAACATTGGAATGGACTGCCCAGGGGGTTGGTAGAGTCACTGTACCTGGAGGAGTTTAGGGAAAGACTAAACGTGGCACTCAGTACCATAATCTAATTGACAGGGCGGTGTTGGGTCACAGGTCACACTTGATGATCTCAGAGGCCTTTTTCAACCAAATTTATTCTGTGATTCAAAATACCCCAAACTGCTGTAAGATTGATTACTTATTTTTTCCTAGACCTAGACTACAAACTTAAAAAACCCCCCAAAACCAGAAATAAGTATTTTTCTTCACGTGTACTGGTTTCCAAAAAAGAAAACAGTTCAGAGTTTATTCCTTGTTTTCCTCAGAGTAGACCCTTGGTACTCAATGTAAAGGTACAAACAGCTTTCTCTGCTCATGCGACACTGGGACAATAAGCAACATATGAACTAGGCAGAACACTGGATATAGACTCATCTATAACAAAAAGAGGCTTAAATCATCACTTTACACATGGACAATTAGTAATAGACAGCTTTCATTTGAGTTTTAGAACCCAAAGTTTACTGAAAGTTTGTAATACTGATCAAAGAGTAATATTCAAGTAGACATCTTTAATAAAATATTACTATTTATACTGCTTGAAAGTTTTAGAAACACATATTCCATTCTTGAACGATTCCATTCAAAAAACTGCAGGGAGTACTTGCAAAGATAGATTATTAACTAGACTTCCTCTGGTTTTCATTAGATCCAAGACTGTTATCTCCAATAAAAATCTGCAAAAACTTAATCCACTACTACAACCTGTAAACTAGTGATATGATTTTTGCCACCCCAGATTTTATTGTTAGTCAATTTATAACATTGTTTGTACGACTGCTCTGACTTACATATTACTGGGATATTTTAAGATTTTCACCGAAGACTAACTTAAGACAGCTAATAAAAATCCCATCACATTCAAAAACCACCAGTCTGGCAAGCCCTCTTAATTCAATTTACGTAAGATAACTATGTCCAGTTTTTAATGAGTTTTCCTAAACAAAAGGATTTAATTTATAAAGATGTCCATCAGTCAAACACCAAGTGAGATGGTATCTCAGAATGCTACCAAAGTGGGGACTTTGGGTTTCAGCTGTAGCCGAAGGAATTAGTTCTCCAGTCAAATGAAGACACTTTCAGGTATCTAATTTCTATCTATATATCAGAGCCACCATATTCTAACTTTTTTCCTTTCCTTTTTCTTTTGTTTGTTTTTATTGAGATGAAATTTTATCATAAAACAAACCTGCACAGACATGAAGGCAAGGTCAAAAACGTTGCAGTTTTCATTCACCCAGGAAGTTGCTTTAAACTAGTGGAACAGAACGGCGTTATATTTAAAATTAAAAACTGCAATTTGATCAGAGAGTTCATTCTGATTTTTATGATGTAACTAGGATCAGAACACACAGGCTGATGTGTCATCCACTAGGTACATGTCCTTAGTTCATAACAGCTTCTTTACAGTGCTCTTCAACATTCAAATATGGAACAGCCATCTAGTTTCACATCACACACATCTGTTTCTATTAAACATGCTGTAGTGTGAACAACAACATCAACAACACACATATACACACTTTGAAACTCACCTCATTTGAAGAGAAGGTTAAAGTGTGTGAACGACCTGACAGATTTGGTTCTGTCACTAACCCTGAAAGTTCACAACTTGGCTTGCTATGGTATGTATCATCTATGACAATTCTACTCTGCAAACAAGTGGAAATAATGTTTTATTAACTCACTTCTTGGAAAAGCAGGTCATTAGGTGACATTCTAGTAATTTTGATTTTTGGTTTAAAAAAAATAGTATGACTCAGTTACCTTTAGAACACATACGAAATGTACTAACTACATTAAGCATCTGACTTGTTTTAGTTAAACTTCTGAATTCAGAAACACAGCAACAAATTTAAAGCAATATCCCCAATAAGAGCAACTTGTGCAGAGAATTGGTAATAACCTGAAATGGTGTTAAAATACACAAGGCAAGGCATCAGTTACTTTTTCAGCAGGCATACCACACTATGGGAGAAGCAATTTAAAATGCATTTGTTGGACTTATTAATGATGAGTTTGTATTGAACTGAAACCTCCACAAACACTATTAATGTGTTTCAGAAGGTGGTGTTCTGTTAACAAGATAAAAATCAGTCCTAATTGTTTATGGTCATTAAGATTTCCATGGCACAGAAGCACTCCCATGTCTTACAAAGTTGTGAAAACCAGAACTAGCTTTATACTTCTCAGCTGCCCACTGTCAAACCATTGCAGTCAACAGTAAAATAAATAGAGTTTAAATCAGTTAATTAATGGAAAATACAAAGCTTGCCCAAGGACAAGCTTTCCCAAACCTTTAAATTTTGATTTAAGACACTGTATCGTATTGCAGTTCATTTAACAGCTTCAATTAGGGTGGTAAAACATTGGCACAGGTTGCCCAGAGAGATGGTGGACACCCCATCCCTGGAAACATTCAGGGTCTCATGTTGAACAGAGCAACCTGATCTAGTTGTAATTAAAATTTTCTTGAAAAGTAACAAAGTACAATTCAGGTTAGAAACATGAGTAATATACTATCACATGACTATCATATTGAAAGAAGGTAAAATCTTCACATCATTTCTGTTTACATTCAGTTATTACACCTAGTCTGTGTTTAAAGAAAGCTTTTGGATCTGTATGCCTGGCTTAGCACCTAAAACCAGCAGGACCCAGTCTGAATCTTATCCAGCAGCCAGTACCTGTACAACCTCATGTGGGTTGTACCCTGAGCAGCCTGGGACTCAAACTGAAGACTGAAAAACCCTGATGCTCCACCTGAAAAGTTCACAGCAGGTTTGGTAAAAAAAAACCCTTCTAAAGAATATAAATATCTGCTTTTTCCAGAACATTTTCTAATTTGATTCCCTTCACTTCCAACTCTTGATTGTAACCTCGAAAATATTTTTCTTTAGTGAGTGAAAAATAATTCTGCTAAAAACATGCCTCCTACTTTTGCCTTCCTAGAATTTATTTCTCAGCACTACTCTTTACTGTCTACAAACAGTAAGCAATTATTTATCAGTATCTTCTCCAAGTTCTCCAAGTCTCTAATCAACTAATTACACTTTGTAAGGGTGTCATACCACATCCCTATGTGCATAAATAACCTGAGATCCTAAATTAAGCTGATCTTAAAGATATTTTTCTTCAGTAAGATATGCTCCTATAAGAGAACTATCTTTTTGCAGTTATCTTCATTTAGCACTTCAGTATTTGTGTTCTGATTTCAATTTAACCTGAACTCTCAGTTTTCTGGATTATTTTACTTTTGTTTTGTAAGTGCACTCCCTCATACTCTAAATTATTGATACACATTTTCAGCCTTAAAAACAGCATCCCACAGCTCAAGAAAAAAGCCATCACCACCACAACTCAACAAACAAAAAACCCCCAAGCTGCAACTTGAGTTTTCCTGCTATGTCTGTGTAGTACTTTTCTTGACTGAAAAATGGTGTTCTATTTACCACATAGATTATTTCATTAATTATTTTAAATTTTAGGATCTTCTTCAGTCTTTTAGATGTAAAAATTTTTACCAGAAACAACAGAATACTTTGTCTATCAACCTATTCTCAAATAAACTTCAACCCAAACTGAAAATCCATAGGAGCTTTTCTTTTAGCCACCCTAAGTTCACTCCTTCTACCTTTACAGAGAAAATCACGAGCAATTCAGGCAAACAAAACAAAACGAAGTAAAATTCAAGCAAAATCCTTAGAAAAAACACAGCCAAAAGTAAAGCACCTGAGCACCAGTTGTAATGTTTTCTCCTCACCCTGCCCCTAATCAGTTTACATGAGTAATTTGCCTTTAAGCATTTAGAGCCAGCTGCAAAGATTTTTGACTCTTGAATAGCATAGAATTTGGATAGAAGAGGCTTTACAGGTAAGCTTCCTATCACTTCAGGTACTAGAATATAGTTTATACCACACTGCTCTTCCTTGCATTGAAAACAAAACACTGCAAACAGGCTTACAGAAGCTAAATAGTATTCTGGAAAAACAATGAGTATAAACAGTATGGATGTGCGTGTATTGGATCAGAAAATGGGACAGATTTATGTCAAGGGACTAATTTAAGAACTGTCTGCAAGCACACAGGATTTTAGTTCTGTGTTTCTTGTTTTCCCAAGGATCCAAAAGTTGACTCACTACTTTGTCAAACTGTGAGTTTAAAACTAACTTCAGAACCATTTTAAGAAAATCAAAACCTTGTAAATGCAGTAACTTTAAGAGGCAAATTTTGCAAGAACAGAAACCAGGTAATAAGGAATATAATTATATTCCTTACATCATCAATGCTAAAACACAACTACAGAAATTCTACACAACGCAAAAGACTCAGTTCCACAGAGATTTTTTACATGACAAAGTTCTTATTTTAGAGTTTCTGCTTTCACCTCCTGTTTAAGAAATGCTGTTACATGATCATATGGGATACTACAGACATAAAAGGAATAAATGCTATTGCTATACTTACTATATATTGCTTTGTTTATAAATTTTGAGTTAAAAAGGAGTATTCTTTCCTTGAATTCTGGGAAGATGACTTTGTCTCTTGCTTTTAAATTGTTTTAGTAACAAGATTCACTGCTGAGCGGTCAAGCACATTTCTTTGTCATTTTTAATGTCATTTCATAGCAAAAGAAGCCAAAGCCTTGTTACTGTGCAAATCTAATTATCAACTGTAAGTTCAGATCTACAACAATTAGTCATTCATTTGAAGCAGCAGCCACTGTCACATTACTGTCTTTACAAAAGACCCCAAACACTGCAAAGCGGACACAGCCTGACTTTGGAGAGGAAAACTATGATTTTATGATTAACGAATGTATGAGAATCTGTTCTTCAATGCAATCAGCTTTCTACCATTTTACAAAGCAGGAATATAGCCAGAGACTTGCATGCTCTTCCAGCTGCTGGTTTCGAACTGGCACTAAGGAAGAGCAGCAAGCAGCAATTACATACTGGAGCACGAGAAGGAAACAAAAAAACCCCAAACCAGTAGGCAAGAAATCAGCTGGAAGGCTGAAGTGGTAATCACCTCGGTAAGTATAGACCAGTAAGAAGAAAAGACTATTATTTCAGGACAATGTGCAAAGGAAGAGAGCATTTAATCTGGTAAGAGCTGTAACTTTTTGATTGCCAAAAAGTAGGTGTATATGGTAGGTATATGAAAACTTTAAGAGCTGCTTAAGAACATTATGGTGGGTGCTTATAGCAGAAATGCAGCAGTGGGACTTCAACTACGCTCACAAAAATTTTTCAAATCAGATAGAAAGAAGGAATGAAGTGTTCAGTGCATTCTTCTGAATCAATGACTTTGAAAGACAAACACACTGAGTAACTATCTATACAGAAAACACCTCTTGATAGCTTTGATAGCCTGTTAAGAGACCAACTACAGCCTCTTAAGAGAGCAACCTATTAAGAGACCAACCATGCACTCCTACTTAATAAATCAATTGTACTGAAGTATATGCATATACCTTTCAAATCCTTGGGTTATTTACAGAAACATCTTTTGACCACTGCATGCTTCAACAGAAGCAACCAATGCAGGAGCTATAAATACACAAGACTGACACACACTGGGCAGTATTTTGTAAAGTCCTGTTCTACTTCAGAGATTAAAAAGTTCCTACTCTTATTAAGTTCCTGTGTTAGAATAAGGATTGTATGGTTCTAAAACCAACTTTCTGTGATTTCAAAAACTACATATGCAGACAATTTACTACTATCACAGGGATTGCAGATTTACACTAGGGAAACATAGTATTTAAAAAAAAGGTATTACAACAGCATTTTGATGCAATCACCATCTGGAAACATGGAAAGCAAACTTGTTATCTGCAGTCTCTGCAAAATATCAGTGATTTCATGAACTACAATCTGGCAAGTTTCTTTCCTAGATATACAACTCATTTCTCTCTAACAACACAGAAGAAAAGCAAAACATGAAAGGGTATTTTAGTCATCCAAAGTGAAGAGAAAGCGTGAAACTCAAGAATAAACCCATCTATGACCTTACTCAAGTAACTCTAATTTTCAACTTGACAAAATCAAAAGGAAACAAAAATGAAATTGTAAAAATGTAGTAAAATTGCTAGGAACAGCCTTAATTTGAAAAAGCTTTACCAAGTACTTAGACAGCACACACATTAAACCTTTTCGTTTCTAAAGCTGTTTCTTTCAAATAGTTTAAACCATAAAGATGGTAACTATAGTTATAAGCTGAACTGTGTAGCCACACTCTCAAGATATGGTTAAAAGGCTTTAAATTACTATATTATTAGTTACTCAGAAGCCTGGAAGAAGGTGTTCTATAGATGTGTTTCTCGGCTTTTAATACTATATTTTTAAATGAAAACTAGGATGCTATGTGTGTCCACCTGTCTGGTACTCCAACCCTACATTCCAGTATGGTAAGAACTGGCTGGCCAACTGTTTGGACAGCTGACCTCTATTTATGTGCACTTCCTCCACAAACTAGTCTGGGAAACAGATCTGACTTTTAAAACTATGCTTTCCTGAAACTAGAATTACTTTTAGCACTATCACCCAGTGAAAAAGCATGCCCTGTGATTTTTCCTTAGATGCTACTTCAGCCTGAATAGCCTCTACTGATGCCTCAACTGAAGAGGAGGGCACAGGAACACACACACAATTCCTGCATGTAAGAGCTGTGATATCTCAGACTTCTGCAGCACAGTTTATAAGAGGTGATGTGGTCAAGAACTAAGTCATTAGGCTTCCACACACTAACCACTGATGTCTTTACTTTATCAAGATGCAACACTTAAATATTCAAAGCACAAATTAGTCATCTTTACCTTGGTTCTGTTCTTCTCTTGACTGTGCTCACAACCATCCTGCCCACTCTGAGTAACATGCAGACTGCTGCTAGAAATCTGAGGCTCTTTGTGGCTGTCTCCAAACCAAGAGAAAGGCATGCAAGTAGGAACAGGGGAATCTGAATCTGATGCAGATAGATTGTTGCCAGAGTCATCCAAAAGTTCCCGGGAACCTCTGAGATAAGAAGAATAAATCCTGTTGAAACAACAGCAGCAAAAAACCCCACCCCACCTCCCAAATACACAACCACCCCCTCAAAAAGAAGAACAAACTCAAAACACATCACTTATTTTTACCAGTTTCACAGCACAACTTGAAATGAAACTGATACTTGCCTTTAAATATCCATGCAAAATAATGAGTTATTTAACAACACATATTTAAGAACTTTTGCAGTATTACACACAATTTAACAATTTCAAGTAATTACTAACTTAATTTACTCAACATTCATCTTCCTAAGCAAAATACAGTTTTGATGTTGCCTCCTCTATACTCTTCTGTGAGATGAGAAGCTCATCTCTGTATCATTAAATCTTCACAGAATTTTGTAACAGAAATGTACTTTAAGATCAAACATTAATGACAGTTTTAAAGAAATTCTTGGGTTACAAATTTTAGGAATGCAGCATGTATGTATAAACTAACAAAAGAACTACCTGCTATCCAGAGAACCTCTTAGATTTTCTTTTTCTTGCTTCTTACCCTTGCCCCCAGATTTCCGCAATCCACTGAAGAGAAAAAACACAAATTTCAAAAATCATTACATTTACCTGGTGCAATATTTTTGTAAATCAGCAAGTTATTTTTTACACTGACTTCAACAGTTACAAAAAGCCACATTTATATTATCATACAAAGCATGATTTTAGAGACTGCATGCAATCAAAAAAGTTCTGGCATTCACATTGTATTTAAGAACCATGACAGTACCCTTTAAAAGGCCATAGACAACCAAAATAAATACAGAAAACGCCTAAAGAAGCCTAGCATATAGTGGATACAACCAAGAGGAAAACCACAGTGTTACTGCTACATTAATGCTCCTATGTAATGCACAGGGACTTGGGCAAAATCACTAACTGCATTACCAGTGTGTGAAGTAAGTTGATTTTTTATGATGCATTTATTGCAGTTCCAGTCTAAGTCTTTAATGTTAGCTGGCTGCAACAAGCTTTACCCCTGTCTCCAAAGGAGCAAGATTTACTGCAAAATGTAGCAACTCTTCTCTTAAATCCCGAGTTCAGGTACCACCCTGTATTTCCAGATAATATGCAGCTTGCACTTCTGTTTTACCCCTGTGGACAATCTCGCCTTCTAAATGAAATTCAAAGATGCCTTCATCACTGCTGCCTGCCTCCAAGCAACAGCTCAGCAGGCAGCACCTACAGCCAAACCCTATATAATGACACCTCTACTGTAGAAGGAATTAAGGTAAGACAGGTGTCTATTTTATACTATAACCCTAGCAGGACATCACATTAGAGTCTGGACACCAACAAGATTTTGACATAAAGCTGTGTATGGATTTGCAATTTAGTTCATAGCAAAGTGGTGTATTCATACAAAAACAGAAGAACCCCAAGAAATTCTTTGAGGGGAAAAAAGCATATATAAATAAAATCAAAATGTGGTAGAAACACGAACACAGCATTACAAATTCAAGATGATAAATATGCTGTCCATTGATCGTGCTATGAAGTAGCATTACTGGATTTCATCAACATTGTTTTATTTAGAGAACGTAACATTCTCAAAAATAACACAGAACACCACTTATTTCCAAAGGAACACAAGCAAAATCTTACCCAAAATCTGGAAATCTCCTTTTGGACTTCCCTGATGGTACTCCTTCACTTGCTTCTACTGTCCTGTCTTCATTTTTCCTTTCTTCTGTTTTTCATTGAGGGGTGAAAAATAAAAATGTTGTTCTGAAAATACCTGCAATTTTCAACTACTAATGATGATGCTTGTAAGTCAGATACTAAGACCTGGGTGACAGTGTTAAAATTCACAATCCCACACACAGATAGTAACTGAAAATACTACCATATCAGCCTAGGTTATTCTCTATGGCATCTTCCCATCATTCTGGCTGTACCAGGCCATTGAAAAATAGCAACACAACAGCTGCTGACATCTATTCAAAAATATTGCTTTTGATAAGCAGTAATACTATACTGTCTACAGAAAGGTAAAATTTACCACAGTATTTTGCTCTAATTAATTACAAACAAAAGTTAGTTTATGATAGGTTTAGAAAAAAGTACCTCTTTCTTTTGCAAAATGTCAATTTCAAAACACACAACTACATAACCAGTATACGATGCATGAAATAAATTAATTTTTAAAGCAACAGTTGAGCAAATATAGCATTTAATATTTCTTTATTACTCTTGAAGTTTTATAGATGCTCCTTTAGTAGTATTTTTGGTTCAGTAGCTAGTCTGGGCCAGCTGCTGTGAACATGGGCTATGTATGCAAGCTGCCAGCTCCAGAAGGTGTGCCTAACCAACATGATGGTCAGTACCTGGAGAGCAGACAGCTCCTGACAAGCTGAAGTTTATTGGAAATGGCATACAAACTGTGACTATTCTAAAGAAACAACTGGGACTTTGAAGCTCCTCCAAGACTCTTATTTTCAAAACTGGAATACAACCTCTTAGGACCCAATTTTTTGCCAAAGGAAGCACATTCAATACCAACTTTTCAATTATTATGCAAAATTAGTGACAAGCAGCACACAACCTCAGCGGACTGCGACACGTTATTCCAAGTCCTAAATGTACTTACTTTTAAATTCTCAGGCTACTAGATTTTAAAAAATAATTGAAATACATTTTGCATTGCAAATCAGGTGTTTCCTAACTAAGCTACCTGCGAAAGAGATGCAGTTCGCTTTTTGGGAGACAAAGTAGATTCTAAGTTCTACCTTCAAAACAAGTACTCACATGATATACACAGACTCCTTCCAGGATCATAAAAACCCAAAATCCTGTTTAGTACACAAAACTGAGGTCAACTCCCCATCGCTTCACCAGCAAATAACCGTTACGTATCTCAGGAAGGATTATCTCAAAGCTTACATACCCAATAGTCAGGACAGTCAAAGGCTTTCCCTTTTTTTTTTTTTTTTTGCATATCTAATCAGTAGTTTCTGATCAACATTACAACTTTAGCTAGTTAATCACTCTTTCTAAATATATAGCATCCAATAAATTATAACTACAGTTAAACCGGTTATTTTTCCTGTCAACTTGAACACAAAACCAAAAGAATTACTTTTAATATTGACGTTTGTTTCCACCTCTATTTCCATAGGTAGTATTTTAAGAACAGGTAACTTCTTAAACACAGCACAGTCGGTTAAAATACAGACTGATACATGAATGGATGAGAAGGTAATAGAAAGGATTAATTCAATAAAATAATAGGTAGACATTTAAATACAGTTAGAAAGCAACAATCTAGCAGAAACAGCATTTAGTGTCATTTTGCTCACAAAGAGCAAGCTTTCAATACTAATCCTCATCTTTGATGTACTGCATTAATAAGCAATTCCAGGGGCCAATTCAGAAAAAAAAAAGTTTGCAATGGTTCTGCCATCACAAAAAAACTGTAGAAAAGAAAGCAAAATCATGTATGCATTTGGTACGTGTCTTAATACGTGGAGTTTTTTTAAGACTGTTTTTGTTTGAGACTTTATAGAAACATACAAAATAAGGAGAGTATAAAACAAATCCTGTTTCAGGGTATTAGAAGAACAGATTTGTCTGAGCTGTATAGCAAAGACAGCAACTCATCTGCCTTTTTACATTTGTACTAGCTGATTATAGAAAATATCAAACATTTAAAAGATTATATTAGATCCCTTTTCCAATTATTCATAAGAAAAATGGAAACTATTCCTATCAAGTAATGATTAGTAGTGACTAGGCTGATTATAATACCTTTATAACCTTCTTCTAGTGACAAATATCCTAAGAGGGCATGATGAATAATGCAGTAATTCCCCCAATACTCAGACTCTGTATCTCATTTAAACACTTGGATAATGTCTGGAAGCACAAAGCCAACAATGAATTTTTCTGGAAACCAGGAAATCCATCAAGCTTACTTTCCAATACATTGCCACTTATGAGGTTAGTGTTTTGCAAAAATGTATCAGGACCTTTACTGATTACATCTAAAATTTATAAAACTTCAATCACAAAGAATGAAAATAATAATAAACCCTTAAGTCTTACCCTTAGCTTCTTTCCCTTTCCCTTTTGCTTCTCTTTGCTTAACATTCTTGAGATGCCCTTGAGGAGAATTTGGAGACATCCCTTCAGGAGGAGGTGAACAAGTGGTGGGTGTGCTATTCTCGTTGTTTGGTTTGTGTACTGGAGAAGAGTGCGTGGAAGCAGAAGGACTTGACTCTAGAGGACTTTCTGTGCTTTCTCTTTTCTCAGGCTTTTCACTCTTTCGATCTGTGTCATCCAGGCGTGGGAGAGGTAATTTTTCACTTGTTTCTAAGGTCTTAGTCAGGTACATAGTGGAAGATTCTCTGTTGAGAACACTATCTTCTGAATCCTCATCCTTCAACAAATTTGAAAGTCATTTATTGATAAACATGACATATACTCATTTATTGTCTGTTCTTTTACCAGGGTGGAAGTATGTGCTAAGCAAATTTCCTCAGTTCAAGAAATTTTCTGAACTTACACATTTGTGGATACCATCTAAATCACACGAAGCTCATTTTATAGGCTGTTACCTACCTCTATCTTTTCTGCACATCCCAAATCATATTTTTCTAGCCAAATCAGAAAGTTCTGGTACATCTTGGCCATTCCAATTCAATGCAGCCACTTTTCAGTCTAACTGAGTTAGTTCAGTGTTCTCCTTCTATGACAGACTCTCTCATATATTGACTACCTATACCTCAATTCTTAAACTGTTTTCCAGAAGTGTAAGAACATTTTACTGGTATACTTCTTGTGAACTTAAATGATAACTTAGGGAATAATGAAGCATTTTAGAACTGTTTAGTTTTTGAAGAAATTTGGTAACTAACTTGTTCCAGATCAAGGAATAACAAGACAAATCAGTGTATTTCACAACATCACTATATCAAAATCTTTCAGTAAGCAGAAGTAGCATAGAAGAAGCTTGCATAGTTCTTTGCTAACTTCAAGTTATCTGTGCCACAAAAAACATGCCAGAGTTCATATATATGATATAAACCCAAAAAGGTTTTTTCACTTAATGCAGCACAAAAATACGATGCTTTGGCACAGGCTGAATGAAGCATGGAGAACACTTACAATTGGAAATACAGGTAAAACTCAACACATGTTCAGGATCCAGAGTGCATTATTATCTACCAGTGTCAGTACCTGTAGGTTTGCAGTCTGTTGTCCACCCCCAAGAGATTCTTTCAGCTTTGATCGAGAAGGCGGCTGGCGTTTTACTTTCAAAGCAAGCTGAGCTTTTGCTTTGTGGGCACTGGTGTCTAATCTGGGAGTATCCCCAACACAAGCATCAAAATCTGCAACAATTACATACTTTAAAAAAAAGTAAACACAAAACCCAGCAAAAACTGGTAGGCAAGTTCATCAACCCACTGTCCAGAAAAATATTCCAAATTTAAGTCGGAATTATTCTACCTGTTAACCATCACTATATGAAAATACTTTTTATATTATACTACACTATTTTATACTTTGCACTACCAATTTCTATTTAATTTGAAATATACTTTTACTCAACTTCTTAAATTAAAAAATAATGAAATCCAACAGAATATAACAGTCATATGACTTGAAAACTGAATTCTGTTCTCAAATAGACGAAAATTTGTGCCCCGAATGTGCTTTCCTAGCTTCATTCTTTAGGACAGAAACTCTTTACAAAGTAAGAATTTACCAAGTATTTTAAAAATTTAATTCTCATTTGAACCTCCATCTCATATTTCATAACATTCTGGGCATAAAATTACAAGACAACAAAATCAAAACAAGTTTGCTGTAAATTACAGCTTGAAATCAATGGGACTTTAACTGATGTATCTCAGCGTTTTAGTCGCACTATTCGTTTCACTAACAGAGAATCTGAAGAACAGTTAAAATAGTTGTCTCTCCATCTATCTCCTCTTTCCCACAACATTTAAGAAATACATTACAACAATACTGAAAAAGTTGGGGGACTCAACTCAAGTATCCACACTGACTCAGGTGAAACATTTACTAGATTCAGAATGAAACAGCAAACACTTCACTTCTCTTAACAACAGAAGAACCAGTACACATATAATGCCTCCTAATTTTCCTTAAGTGCAGACAAAAAAATACTACAACTTACATACCAGAAACTAGCATATCTAAAGAATTTATTCTTTCTTCTATTGATTTGGTTTCTTTTTCATTGTCTTCTTTTATCTTTGACTGTTCATTAGATTGGCCTGGACTTTGACAGCCATCGTCCAATAAACTGCCACCTTCAAACACATAAGGCATTTTCTCATATGTTTTTAATTTATTTTCAAGCTCTGAAATCTGTAAGAATTAAAATTCAGAAGTGAGATACAACTCTCCAAGAATGCAGAAGTTTATTTCAAAATATAATACTGCTTTACTTTTTCCTGATATATTTTCAGTTGTTCTGCATATTTCTGGTCTCTCTCTTCAAGTAGCTTTGAATGATCCTCCTCTTTCTTCATAAATTCTATTTCTCTGGTGAAAGAAATATATACATGTCTATGAAACAGTAATATACAGAAACGTAGAAAAATGTTAAATAGAAATACGCACAACTGCATTTACTAAAAAGCATTCCATTAGTGAATGGTGACAAAAATCAGCCTGTAAGGTATAAGTGATTCATTAATCTTACAATGTCATAAAATGATGTGTGTATTTGTATGCTTCTACCGTCTTCAAAAGAAAACAGAGATGACTGTAACTTACTCTGGGCAGAAAAAGGATGTGTGACAACACTTTTTCTGCAAAATTACAACCATCTCTCATTTTAAAAGTGGCAAGTTGCACACGCATTTAAGCCTGAAATACATGCACGACTCCAATCATTACACCTTACTCTCTTCCACAAAGATACATGCACACACAGTGTATTTTCCTTCAAAAAGCTATGGAAAAATTATTCGTAGGAAAATAAATTGCATTTCGAGTTTCTACTTGGTTCATCCTACAGCAATTGCAATGGCTGAGTTTTACAACAAAGAAACAATGACTACAAGAAGGA
Source organism: Daphoenositta chrysoptera (assembly GCA_013397915.1). Classification (NCBI taxonomy): domain Eukaryota; kingdom Metazoa; phylum Chordata; class Aves; order Passeriformes; genus Daphoenositta; species Daphoenositta chrysoptera. The sequence continues at coordinate 180,706 of VZRO01008241.1, forward strand.
AACAAAAATAAAAGCTGCTTTTGCCTGTGCCATATGGAATAACATACAAAACCAGAAAATAAGCATAAAACATCTACAACAGATGCAAAAGCTTCAGGGACAATCAAATGAGTAATGGGAATTTGCTATGCAGTGAGGGAACGGAAACTAGCACGTTAGCAGTCATCTTCACGTACTTTTGAACTTCCATGCGGATAAGCTTGGGAGGAGAGGGGAAAGGAGACCTTTAAAAAGCTCACCAAACAGCACAAAAATGTACTGTGAAAAGTAACGTTTCTGGATGTGGACTAAAGAGCAAAAGACCATAATAAATTGCCTTTAAAACTAAGTAGCAAGTGGAGAAATTGGGAACAAGAGTATTATATGCTTACAGCAACTATCAAAAGCAACAGTTGTGTTCTGTTTTACCAGGACACAGCTACAAATATTTTGCAATTACCTCTTGTTTAGCTAAGAGGGAAGAACACAGAACAATTAGACACTACCACATAACAACAGCACTGGAGTCCTACATATGTGTATCTAATAAACAATATTACTTCTACTATAAACCCTTTAACAGATTGAAGATATTGTTTTCATGCTGCCATTTTAGCAGCTAGATACATATCCCCAAACTTTCATTTTTTCTCAGAATTCCTTTTACTCCTCCTACAAGATGTAACTCCTAACTCAGACTAAATCACATGCATCTCACTATTATCAAATATGCTTTGATGCCTACTCTATCTGGAACATTGAAGTCAGTCAAAGCTGAGGGTTTTTCACAAAGAGCAAAAGGTATTGCCAAACATCTCATGTCAAATTTCAAGTAGTCCTTCCAAAAAGTACAGACACATTACAGCTTTTAAACTAAGTTGTTTTTAAAAAGTTGTTACTGAAATATTAAATAATTTTCCTTAGCTATGAATCAAAGGCAGCAGAAAGATTTTTGGCAAACCTTTCCAGAAGCTGGTGATGTAAGGTAAGGAAGAATTCAGCATTATAGCCCACTGCTTCCCTAAATCCTAATAAATGAAAAGAAAGTGTGTTATGCAAATCCTATTCCCCTAGGTATTGCTGACAGCTTTCCCCAAGATGTACAAAACAAACAAGCAATAAATACAGACCTGGTGTTTTAGGATACTTACTTTTGTTGGTAATCTTTAAGCAATTTCTTGGCCTTGTTGTATTTCTTTTCAAGGACATCACATTGTTCTTGAGTCTCTTTAAGACGCTCATTTACTGTTTTGCATAAATTTTGTGCCTCTAACCAGTAGGTCTCTAACTTTTTAATTTTCTCTTTGCTTTCATCCAAGTTTTGCTGAAGTTGGGCTCGATTAAATTTCCACTCATTTTTTTCTGCTTCGACAACTTTTAACTGAAAAAATTAATACTTAAGGAATTAATCTAAACTGAAAGATGAAATAAAAACCAGTTGTTGATACATATTTGAGAACAGCTAATAATAATTACATACTCATCAGTAATATTAAAACAGGACACGTTCAAAGTAATCATATCAACTCTTCCAGCCCTTGCTAATCTAAGCAAATTTAGAACTGAAACCCTGAAACCCAAGAGTCTTTTACTACCTCCTCACTGGCATTGCATCTTTCTAGAGAGATAAAACAGCCAAGACCTTTATTATTTTCTTATATTGTTTAATATCTCACCATATCTTAATATCCCCGGAGAGGCCTATTTTGAATACCTTCAAAGGCAACTAGAGATAAAGAATCTTAACCTGTATAAGACAAGCTCCCTGTCCTACTACTTTGTTACCAGTAGCTTTTTGAATGAAGATAACAAGACCAGTGGATCTTCCCTGGTAAATTTACATGACATTGGTCTTCCTAATAAATGATAGCATGTGCAGGGTTTCCTTTGCTTGAGCTATTGTAAAAAAAAACACCAAATATTCCCCCAGTAAAGGAAAGGGATGCCACCCCTTCAGCTTGACAGCAGCCACATTATACATGGGAATGTTAATGTGTGAAGCTCTCCAGGCCTTGGAGGAGTGAATAGGAAAGATATAGCTTAGTTTGTCCAGGCCTCCTTCTTTGGGGACACCATTTACACTGAGGAAATCACTGTTTTTGAAGTCAGTTAAGATCACCTGCCAATGGAGCAAGGATGTTGAAAGGACCAAGAATTTCTTGAACTAAAAATGGGGTTGTAAGTTGTACTAACACCAACATTTTTAAGAGCTTTTTTGCAATTCAGTTGGGCCAAATATCAAGAATACTACAAAGAGGAGGAGCACTGTCAGAAATCAAAAAGGGAACTGTCATAAGTAGCTTTGTCTGCCTTGCCTTTCTACTCTTGGAGTTCTCAACAATTGCAGAGTGCATGAAATACCCCAACAGATACTGCTACTGAAAATTAATGCAAACTGAAGCACTATGCCCTCCCCACTTGCTACCTGTTCCCAGCAATGTGTTGCAACTCATCCTAGGATATGCATTTCTGAGCAAAGCAACACAGAAGGGCAACGGAATAAAAGAAGCTGCTCACTCACACACAGTATTTTCAGAAAAAGGCCATGTACAAATCTGCATCAGTGGAAAAAGCAGCAAAAAAGAACAAGAAACCCTTTCTCAGAATAAGCAGAGGCACTGAACCAATCTTCAGAAAAAGAAAAAAATGCTGGAAAAAACTCTTTGCCCAGACCAGATCAGAAATGTGAGGAGGAAAAGAGGGGAAACAGGGTAATAGAAATAACTTTCTGGTAACAGAAAGACAGCCACAAACCATTGTCTGGCCAAATCTATTCTCAATTAAGACAAGTTCTATCCACTGATAATGTTCTCGTATTTGTTTACAAGCTGTTTCAATACAGTCCTTCACTATATTCAGTTACTCTAAGCAGTAATACTGAAGCATTCATTTTAAAGTGGAGACTTGGGGGACGGGGTTTTTTGTTGTTTTATGTGACTTTCAGGGGTTTTTTTGTTTGGTTGGTTTTTTTATTTTCTCTTTTTTTTTTTAATTTGAGCATAGCTCTTCAGTTTACAAATGTCTGTCCAGCATAACATAGGGTACATAGCACCTCAGGCATAAACGGATTGCTGCCTTCTGCATTCAGCCGTCTGGTAAAATGAGAAGCCATGAAAACAAAACAAAAAATTCCCCAAAACAAACCACCCAACATAAACCCCTACCAATAATAATCTTCATTGAAAACTTACTTTCTCCTTCAGTTGATTCACTTCAGCTATTGTTACTGCATGCTTTAACTGTAGCTGGAACAGATGAAAAAAATTGTATGAGCACATACAAAATTACATTTGAAAATCCTAGCTTTAAGTATTTGTCCATGATTCCCTTTTTCCTCAAATCATTGTTAGAGTGGCATAAAGTCAATGCAATTATTTGTCACTTACAGGAGAAGTAATGAGGAGCTTTAATTAAAAAAAAAAAAAAAAAAAAATTACTCAAAAAAATTACTCAGAAAAGTTCCACAGTATGTAACCACCTACAGTTAAAAATATCCCATTGCTGTCTATACATTAAGAAAACTGAGAAGATTACAATAGTGTTTCAATGTGCTAGGGGAATGAAATGGCAGCAATGCACTTATGATGAAAACTGGTGCACAGAATAAAATAAAAACCTTAACAGTACTAAATATTTTTACAATCAGCACTTGAAAATAAATGTGCTGGCTTTGTTTTAAGATTAAGCCATGTATTTTTACACCACAAATCTTCATAGGATTATTAGAAATCAAAAAGACTACACTTAAACCAAATGTAACGATTTTTTAGCAAGTATTAATTGTTCCTTGTATCTCACTTTCCATCTGTAACCCTAGGGGGATTTTTTTTTTGTCAAGGCACCGTGCACCAAACACAAATTAAAACTGGTGAATCCATGACTATTCTTCATTTAGATTATGTTAGTAACAGCACAGTAATGATTCTACATGAGAATATAACTGTATATCCAGTAAATAAACCACTTAAGAAGCTTCAGCCTGCTGCTATGCTTCCAAACCTAGAAAAATTGTAAATGTTCTCTAGAGATCAGTAGCCTGCAACTTCTATTTCCTCAATGACATCGTCAATGTTATCAAGAGAACAAACTTAGGAAATCTGCAAAATACCAGTCCTTCACAAAATAGGCTGATGTTGCAACAAACAACATCTGACAAAACAGTTCCTTTGCAGAATATTTTTCTCCTCCCAGAGTAAAAATTACAGGCACTTAAATCTACCAGAGAAGTCAGAACCCCTAAATGCCAAAGGCTGTACCATTTAAGTCCCTGACTAGATCCCACAGCCCTGAATAAAACAAATATGCTCCTTTATACAAACCCTGGGAAAAGAGAACTGTACTATTTCCAATTATCTTAAATTGTGATTCACAGTCTGGAATGCCCTATTGGGTTTACAAATCCATTCCTTCCAAACAACACACCATAAAAATACCCTCCAAGCCAAAAATATGCCTATCTACTGAATCAAGTGCTTTTATGTACGTAGATTTCTCAGAAGACAGCAGGGAGTAAAGCAAGAAATTAGGTATGTATTTCTTGTCTTCCTGAAGAACATCTCACAATAGCACTTGGGACCATTCAAAACAGGCATATTTGCATGTTGTCCCCTGCTCCATGCTCTCTGCAGCTAAAGCCATTCTACTGGGCAGCAAACACATGCAAGGGCCAATGGGCACAGGAGAACTAAGAGAAGCATCCTATCTATCTAATGCAATGCTCAGACATAACAAGGACAGAGTTGGGGCTGGGTTCTACTGCCTGTTTCCAACGGCTTTTTAAATTTAATTCAAATCAAAAGACCGTTTAATATAAATATGCATAGGAAACTGGATATAAAAAATTACAGAAGAGCTACATTTCAATGGACATTTACCAGAGATATTTATTGGTGATGCTGGGAAAAAACAAACCCAAAAAACGAGAGGGAACATGAAGGAGATTATACCCAAATCCTACAACGTTTAGATGTTCCCCAGTGCATCACAAAGAATATTTAAGAAACTGCTACAACACCTCTTTAAATTTAAGAAGAGACTGTGCTGAATCCATATCCAGCAGTAAACCAATATCTTCATTTTCAGGAAGATCAAAAACTTCTACAGATTTTCCATGTAAATGTGACTCATATGTATCTTCCTCCTCCTCATCATAGTCATCATCCTGACAAAATGAGAAAACCATGACATTCTGTAACACACACATATTTTTGCATTATGGTAGTAGCAATAACCAAAGCCCACAATCAAGGAATCCAAACAGCTGCAAAACTTTTCTTGACTAGTTACTATTCCTTTTTGATTTCTTATACCTATGATAAGTGCTAAAGATGACTTGCAAACATCTTCATCAATGTTCCACAGCAGAGAGCTAAGAAAGACATGCACAAAACTATCACATACAGCTGACAGTTAAAGGTATATTTTGGATTACTGATAAAGCGATAATCAGGTGCCTTGATAACAATAATGTATGAATGTATGTGTACTTTCCTGTTTTTAACAAGTTGCCTGTGTTACACTCTTTTTGCTTCAATTTGATTAACCCTCCCCCTCCCCCCCAGTTATTCCATTAGCAGAACATGTAGGATATTTTACCTGCTCTGTATCATCATGAACATAGTGCTGCTCGTACAGACACCTCTCTTGCTCTAAGGTCTCACTAATGAGACGGGCTACTTCACTCTCAGCCCCTGGCTTCTCTCTCCCAATCAGAAACCTACAGGAAAAAAACAAATTATCTTGCAGCAAAAAATCTTAACATATGCTTATGAAGTGAGTTAGCTACACTGCTGCCTTCCACAATACATTTGTAAAATTTTATACTATGGTTTTGTATTCTCCATGAATGAAAAATGACAAAAAGAAAGTTATTTCAGAGCAAACATACATACCTCACTGTGCCTTTGGTGTTCTTTAGTACAGTGGCTGCAAAGAACTGAGTAACTCCCACTAGACTTATGCCATCAACCTCAACAATCTGATCATTTACTTGAATGCTGCAAAATAAATAAATGCTTAGCTATCAGTTAAACAATAGTATTTTGACTTGAAGCACTTCTGACATGACACATATCACTTAAAACTCACTAGTATTTATGATGACAAATTCTGAGTCCATTGAAATTCATTGCTTAAAAATAGTCTCCTCTGCTACTATGCAAATCACCAATTAAAATTTGCACAGTTTTGACTTGCTATTTTTTATACTATTTACACAGTGATTGGTGTTCTGGGATGTCAACATGATTTTGTGGTACTTCTACACATGGGCTCATTTTGAATGTTTCTCATACATGCTGTAAGCAGATCTACACGTAGCAAAAATGTCCTATAATAAACAACTCATTTTCTAAAATTTAACATAAAGCAGGAATGTAATATTCCCTCGGTTGCATTCAGCTTTTGTACTTCTATTCACAGTATTCAGCACATCTAATGAAAACAATTGGGCTCAGTTGGAAATTTGCAAAAAGCAAAATGAATTAAACAAAAAACTCACCGTCCATCCCTCTGAGCAGCTCCACCATCTGTTATTGTTTTTACAAAAATACCTAGTTTTTCCAGTCCCTGATCAGCACCAACTCCCATTCCAATGATACTGATGCCCAGACCCCTGTCACCTAAGGGATTCAAAAATCTAACATTAGCTGCATGACACACGATGTAACAGTTAGCAGTACTGAGTTGTTTCAAAGCATTCCAAGTCCTTCCCCAAAAAAGATAATGGAAATTCACTTGAAAAAAGAGAAAAAAAAAAGAACATATTTTATATATAGATACTACTTAAAGCCTTTTTGTCTTGTAGCCTTCCTAACTTCAATTCAGTATGACAATTTGCACTTCGTAGAGTCCTGTCCAGTTAACACTCACTAAATTCACCAGAACTAGCCACTAATCAAAGCCTAGACACATACATTCCAAAATTGAAGACCTAAATTCAGGGAATATACAGCTTAAAATGGTTTTATCTTTTGTTCCCATAGTATCTCTTGCAAATGTACAAAGTTTGATTTGCACCTTTTTCAATTTCCACAGGAAACACTTCCATTTTTTCCACCCTTTTCTCAAGTTCATATTCAGCTGAGGCTGCCACAGGGTCAACTTCTTCATTACGTCTATCATAGTCTTCATTTGAGTAAGTACTGAAAACCTAAGAAATGTAACAGAAAACTTTTTTTAATGTCTTCTCACCTCCTTTAAAACATCATATAATTGAAAGACAATCAGTAAGGAAATTAAAGTTTTATTTTCAAAGGTCTCATTTTCTAAACAACCACCAATTTAATAAATACTGCTGCTGTTAGACAGTTTCCAGCTTGCACAGAAGTAACATTTTAGAACTTTCAAAGCAGTTACTTTAACAGATTTTATCTAGCAAATGCACCAAATAGTTAAAAGAAATCAGTCAGCTCTTCTTTGATATCGTGTGACTTTTTTTGTAGGACTACATTCCACCAAATCCTTCCTCTCTTCTTCCCTCCCCCCACACCATCTGCCAATTGCAGTGTTTCAAACAGATGTAGTTTTCTCATTTTGCAAGGGAATCACACAGTTTCCCAGGAAAAGGAAATGCCTTGCTACATATATTACTATTTTTAGTAATCACTCCAGCTGAGTTTCTGAATTGTTAAAAATAAAAGATAAACAAACAACACAAATTAAGACAGAAATCTAGAAAGGAAGAATAAGCTACATGTAACAGGGTTAATCTTACATATCAGCATGTTCATTAATTGTATTTAAATTAATAAGTTAAAAAAAAGGAAAAATAATATAGCACCCCCATTTATCTTAAGAAATAAGGTTTCTCTGCTAAATGTTTTGCAGGCACTGAGTGTTTTATTCAGCATCACTGTAAGACAAAAACACTTACAAACTGCAGCTGCAGCAGCCATCTCCCTAATGAAGAATATGCAGCATTGACACAAAGTTCATTTACACTGGCTTACTAAATTTTTGCAATTACTCTATTTTCCACTAAGCCTATCTAGACAGGTAACTGCAATCATGTAAATACGAAAGTAATAACTTTAATTAACATCTTCCCCTGTGAATTTACATTCACTAGTATATAGCTTTAGCTCTGCAGAGCAGTAGCCTCAAACAGAAAAATGGTCATTGAAACAGATTATCAAAAAGCAACCGACATAATTCAGTACTTCCCATGAGGAGCCTACTGCTTCACCTTCAGACTACAACTGCAGATCAGTTTCCCAAACCCTTCCCAAACCCTGATAGCAAGTGACTCCAGAAACGTGGCATGGCCATACAGTCAGTCCAGTAACAAAGCAAGATCAGATCCACTTGGCTGAAAGGGAAGGAAGAAATCCACTCTCAGAAGTTTTATGTCTCCCACAATAAAAAGCTGTTAAAAGCTGTTCTTCCTAAGTCTTGTATAAAGGTTAATAAACTCCCTGTGACTGTCATACAGACACCAGTAAGCAACAACTGGACACAGAAAGACAACAAGTGTCACACTTACAGTATGTCTTCCATGAACTTTACAGAAAAAATCTGCAAAACAGACAAAGAAAACCATCTAAATGGTCTTATTCTATCACTGTCAGAAAAAAGGTGGCCAAGTTCTCTAAATTAATCACCCTCCTCAGCCCCCAAATCACTAAATAGGATATGCAGCAGAAGCATTTCATGAAGCATTATTCTCCCTTTGGAACAAGACCTGTCTAGTTTGTTTATTTTTCATACCAATAGAAAAAGCAGTATCTCCAAAAACTTAGTCAAATTATAAGATGAATTTAAAACTAATAATAAAAACGAAGTTCATGAGTGGACAAATAATAACTTGCTAGTGAGAATACCAGGGCATGAAAAAAATGTATGAATTAGTATACCTATAATTTGTATTAACAGTACAACTAAAACGTTAAAAAGATCTCTTAACTATCAAATGGTTCAATGAGCAAAGGAGAATGGCAGCAGTTCATTCTGGAGACAGTGACAACTGTATTTCCTTAGTTCTTTACAACTCAGTGGTCTAACAGAGCAGAAGATGATGCAAGCAGTTACTATCTACTGAATAATCACATTACCACAGGGATGACTAGTTCCTTGCACAACAATTTAAGAAGTGCTGGAAATTTAGGGAAGCAAAGTTGCACCATAACAACAGCATTATGTATGCTGCAAGTCTTGGGCCACCAGCATTAAAATATCTCTGGAACTTCTAAAAACAATTTATTATTTTTCCAGCTTAAAAGTAACACAATTGTACTTGGGACTCTCATGGAATTTGCTCATTTTTTATACAAAATTGATCATAGGAATTGCTCATCTGCCAGAAGTGGATAATATAATTTAAAACTAGTGGTCCCTTAGATGCCAGTGATGTTTATAATTGTTATTAATAAAATAATAGCATAAACATATCTATGCAAATGAAGACTACTAATATTTATGCATACTAGCTTTTGAAGAAAAGCCTATCTGGAATCAATTCTGAGTAATTCACGAAGAGAAAGAATTCATACTTTTGTCTTAAAGTGACAGATAGCAAGTGTATGAGAACATTTGCATATTATTCTAAAAACCATAACCTCACAATTAAAAGAAGATAGCCCCATTTCAAAATAGTAACAACATGCCCCTCTTCAAACTTCAGAAAAATAATTTTGAGGAAAAACATCAGTTTACAAAGAATAGAGGAAAAGCAAAACGTATAACCAGAAGCCAAACACTGCAATAACAGAAAGAAAAGCAAAAGCAAACTACAAAAACTATGAATAAAGAGTCAAGGGTAGAAGACAGACATTTTTATTGTGTACATGTGGAATTATAACATTGTGTTCATCTTCTATGAGAGAGAAAGAGCAAAAACGTTGATACTAATATAGAAAATACAGAACTGGTCAGCAAGTTGTTCTTGCCAAGTAGCAAAAGTAACATTTAAACACAGTTAAAACGTGGATAATAAATAATATAAGTTCACAGTTTAGAAGACTGATGAGAAAGCTAAACATGTTCATCCCAGCACTGTGTCTGGCAGGGTTTAGTCACTGAATCTAATGCATTACAGACAAAAGAAATTCTAATCTTACTATTCAGAAGCCACTGCTAGCTAGAGATTGCAAAATTATTAGTGTGCAACTGGTATTTTTAAAAGATGTATTTTAGCAAATACAAGTTATTGGCTCAGCAAAGGGGAAACCAGATGAATTTTACAGTGGAAACCCTGTGAATTTCACAAACCTTTTACTGTAGCTTATTATATATCCAGGACATTACCCTAACATTAATAACTTTTGGATACTATCAAGCTAACAAATGCGAAAATGCTATCTGAAAAAATATCTTTTTTCACTCAGGACCTTCTTCCTTCAGAATGGATAAAATTAATTTGAATCAAAAAAAGTTCCTGACAGAGGGCTGAATTTTTAAGAATTATTTGAATTAAATTGTTAAGGCACATAATAGTAAATTTTCAAATATACTCAGTGCTTTAACAGCATATATATTTATTTGGAGAGAAAACTAGCTGCATTCTTCACACCAGAAAAATTAATCACTTTTTGAACGCAAAACTTGGCTTTGCATCTTCTATGAGGATGCTAATTTAGCCATCCTCAAGACCAGCACTCAAAAAACACCAACACAGCCTACTGTCTAAAAGATCCTACCGTTCAGTTCCTGTAACTATTACAGAACTAAAAATTTCCTGTATTGTATTAGTGCTAGCACAGAAGAACAACAATGACCTTCGTACACTACAAACTCTTCACAGCACAGAAGGTCTACTTAAGTATGATGTTAGTTTTAGAAGACTATTAATTACTTAGAGGGTGAACACTAATTTACCACATGCTTGCATGAAAGTGCTACAGAGTAATAAAACACAGTCCAAGGACCTCCACTCCCACATTAATTTCTAGTATATAGATTTGTTTGCGCCTAATGAAAAGCAGAACATTACAACAGTAATTAAACAGTAAGATTAGGAAATCAGGAACTACCCAGAAGGGCTTCCAGGTAATTAGAATGGAAGCAACACCAACACGACCGTGAAGTTCCCAGGCAGTCCCGCAGCACTTGCTGGAAAGCCTCGCCCCGGCCGCACAGGAGTGACAGCAGCGCTGCACGCCCGAGAGGCCCCGGGGCGCTGCCCAGCCCCGCCGGGAGCACGCCCAGCCAGGGCCGCAGCCCGGCTCACCCGCTTCTGGAACGGGGCTCGCCCTGGGCCGGCCCGTGCGCCGCACTCAGAGCCAGACATTCCACACACAAGGTAAAGCTCGGGGAAAATTACCCATAGCAAGCAGCTTCAGCTTTCCCAATTGAGGCCTTTGCGATGCCTGGCAAAATGTGAAGTGCACATGAATAATCATTTGAAATAGTAGCACGGAGGTAGGACTGAAGCATAATGTACACCTTACAGTTTACTCTTACAATCTCCCTCTACCCTTCAAGTAGACATCTCGCTACTGCTATCCTATTATTCCCTCTACTTCCAAAAGCCATGTGGTTAGTATTTTATTAGCACTACTTTGTGTATTTTAAGTAAAAATTGCCTCTATCCAATTTAACTCAATTCTTGCTATATAATCATAGAAGCAGCAAAGAGAAATACCTTGCTTTATTTTATTTTTAAATACTCACACCTTCACTCTTCTTCAAAAAGTTTTCAGAACGGTTGGCAACTGTTAAAAGTTGATATTACACTGCTACCCAGCAGGTGGACAGGCAGGCTGTGTACACTTAATGTCTTGCAGCTCTCTACGACTTAATCAAAAACCCCAACCAAGTCAGTTTACAGAAAGACAAAAGTGCAATCTTGCTTCAGATATACAATACAGACAATTTCATATAGACAATATAACCCTAAATAAAGGTTTTTTACCAGTCTCATAATTCTCTACTTAATTCTCAATAAAACCAGTAAAATTTATTCTTTAGTTCTGTTTTTCTCTGCAGGAACTGAATCACTGTAGCCTGCTAAAGAATAAGACAGACAATATGGTATCTATTTCAGTCAGGTTATGCTACCTTCTCGAGAAGGAGAAACATTCACTTTCAGGTATTTAATTCTTAAATCCTGGTGGAAGAAATATTGAAGACAAAGAAAAGCATCCATTCAGATTCAGAGCACTGATTTTATTTCATTTCAGATATTCAGAGAAGAAGTTCAGAGATAATCCATGATCTCCATCTGTAGAAGAACAGCTCTGCCATGGCCTGGCTGTACTCCTCCAGCGACTCAAGGTGAGGAGGGATTGCTCTCTGACTGACAAAGAGACTGAAAGGCTCCAAAATAGATAGCATATTACCAGGGGAGGCAAAAACTACTCCTAATACCACATAAAAGGGGGCACAAAAAAAATCTTAGCTCCTGAAAGACTTTGTATATTAAGAGACTGATTCAGTTATGAACCTCTGTAAACTTCAGAGGTGTCAGGTACCAACAGTTTACGCCTGGTGATCCACATAGATTCACATGTATTTATTTAGTATTCACCAAAACAAAAATCTTGACCTGACCAAATCTAACCAGAAAGCAAATTGGTATGGGGAACTTTAAAAGAATAAAAGTGAACACAAAAATAGTCCACCTGTTTTCTAAAGACCTTAGGAAGGAAAAACAAAATAACCCTTCCATACCAGATCAACTCAATTAACTAATCTGCATTAATACTGTCATTAGCAATGATCAATACCCGAGATCTAAAAAGAAGGGTCAATTCACTATGCCAAGTCACATCAGAGGGTGATGAAAGAAAATTTCTGAAAAATAAATCTAAAGCATTTGCCATGTTGCATAATACTTTCCTACTCAATAAAAATATAAGAACCCTGTAGAAAACTCTGCATGATCCTCACGATCTCAAGATTACAAAACATGTACTAAGATAATACAGGCAAGCATCTTTTTACTGATGTCCTTCTTAGTGTTCACCTTCCTTTTTGTTAGAATCACATGGATTTTAATTTAATTTAATTTATTTTTCCACCTCTCCAAAGGTAAACTACGAAAGTTTCAGCTACTGCCTGTTCATTCTTTACCTGGCTAGGTTATGTATTCTCACATGCTAATAAACAGTAATCATCATCAAAAAGAAACTGAATCTTTCAGCAACTTAACTGCTGAGCTACTGAACTTGTCTCCTATAAATTTGCTTATCTTTGTTGACCTCCACCACCTCCTCAGTGTTTCTTCTGACTATCTTCCATGAAACCCTCAAGTGCCCCATATTTACCTCCTTTTCTCCCTCCTGTTCCCCACAGCTATTCTCAGAGCAAAAGACAGCACAGGCTGGGCATACATAGTGATCAGCTAACATTAAGCCAAAAAGAACAAGTAAACTAAGCTGCAGCCCTGTCATCAGTGAGCCCATGAATATGCAACTATGATACAAGTGTTTATTTTCCACAAACCAATCAGTACTTTAAAAATACCTTTAAAAACCCCTCTCTCCTTCCTGTCAAATCCAGGTGAAATTGCTAGGAAGTTAGAAGCTGGAGGGAGTGAAAAGAGAGTGAGGACAAGCAGGTGATAATGTCACCTCATCTCCATAACCTCAACATTCTCTTATTTTTCTATAGTTTTATAGCATAATCAAATACATTAAACAGGTCAGTTGGTATGTTATCTAAATGCATATACAGAATAATTCAGTTAGAAATACACTGAAATATTACTGTAGAGTCAAGCTGCTCTATCAGTGAGCCAGGCTATAAAAAGAAATTCTTGGCTTCTTCTGTTCCAACTTAGATTTCTGCTCTACAGCCCCAGGTCCTGGCACCAGACTCTCATCCAAAGACTCTTGGAATGCCAAATCAATCTACTATTGTAAAACTTACATATCAAACATTTCCTAAAAATCAAACCAGAAGATGTACAATTAAAAAAA
>VZRO01008241.1:202078-438933 GCA_013397915.1 Daphoenositta chrysoptera
GGGCGCGCCCCTGCTCCTCTCCCTCAGTGCCACGGAGGAGAGGGGCCGGGGGGCGGCGGGCGCGACCGGCCCGAGGGAAGCGCCTCCCGCGCCGGGATATACCACGCCATAACGGGATATGGGTTTCGGGTGATACCATGTCGGCGAGGCGAGGCGAGCGGGCGCGGAGCCGCCGGGTGCTGCGAGCGCGGGCAGCGTCGGTGGGTGCGGAACGCTCACCGGTTCCTCCGCTGGGGGAGCTGGAGACGGGGCGGCCAGGGACGCTGGAGAAGCGCGAGCACTGAGCTGCTGTGGAGCTGCGCGCTACTTTCAAAGCCCGGGCGGCCAGCGGGGAGCGGCAGCCCCGGCTTCACCGCAAAGCAGCGCGGATCCCGGGAGGGAAAAGTCGCGACAGCTGCCACGACCGAGGCTCTGACAGCTGGAAGTAACAACAGTGCCAAACTTTCTTTTGTCTCCCCTCTTCATTTCAAAAACCTAGTTGTTTTTAGCCTCTCCCGAGCAGGTAGGTACCGGAGCACAGGAGCAGTCCCCGGCCGCGGCAGCGCCCGGCCCCCGCGCACCTGCCGGCCGCGCCCCCGAGCCGGGACCCGCGGGCCCCTGCGCCTGCCTGGAGGCTCGGACGTGTCCGCGCAGGAGCCGGGGCCGAGCCCGCTGGGCTCCCTCGCACGCTCCCCGCGCTGGAAGTCACTGCAGCTCCCCAAGACTGGGAAAGTCATCCTTGTCATCGGTAGCCCCAGGCAGTAATAACCGCAGTTTTGCAAGCACTATTCCATACATCCAGTTCTCTTCGTTTGTTAGTGCAAATAAAAGCCCTGGCTTCAACCTATTTGTCAGTTAAAGACAGGATTTGGATGCCTGTTTAGTTTCGATTGCAGTTCCTTCCTTCACACAAAATTATTAGAAGAGCACAGAAGAGTACTGGTAGCTACCAATTACCTGGCAACTGTTGTTGGCACCTGGCACCAGATTGAGTAACAATTATTTAGAAGTCATAAGTACTTAACTCCTTGAAAAGAATTGAAAAGAATAGCTTCACTGGCTTATTACTCAAGTCTGTGGTGAAATTTAGACATTCTCCCAGAAATCCCAATTGACCTTGGCTTAACTTCGACTCACAATGCCTGGAATATTTCACAGCATGATCTAAAATCTATGACACAGTTTTAAATCAGCCTTAATCATGATTTTACAATAAAATCCTATTATTGATAGTTTTTTCTAAAACAGGAGACAACATTGTCGAGACCTTATTCTGTGTTTTCAAACATTGCAGGGCCAGTGGAATTTCACAAGACCTGCCATTAGCAGTTTTACATACTCTTGGTAACACCATTTTGAATAAAATTTTAATACAGATAGTTTCACTGTAAGAGCAAGAAATGTTTCTTATTTTGAGTATGCAGGCCTTATTTAGAACACATAGAGGTGATCTCTGTCCTTCATTCTATGGAGGTGGTCCTTCATAGAGCATTTGTAGGTTGGGTTGAAATTGCAAGGCTTAACCACCATCTTTCAATAAATAGTCTACAAGAACCTACTAAGCAAATGCTTTTTTCACAAACCAAAGGTAAGTACAAGGTGGACAGAGAACATTCTGCAGGGAACCTGGCAGTATACAGGAGACTGTTCAAAGAAAAAAAAAAAAAAGGCAAGAGTTCAGGAACAACATGAAAACAAAGCCTAAAGCAGCTCTAAACTGTGCTCAGGAAAGCCAGTGGCCTTTGTACTGGGTGCTGGCTTAAAGAGGCTGGAGCAGGAAGATACTCTTGTGTTTTGAGCTCTCCCATAAATGAGAAAGCAGGAATTGTAATTACAGATCCTGAAAACAAATTTAATTGCATCAAAGGACTCTTATTTATTTACAATTTCTCATCCTAACTAGGAAAATATACAGGTTATTTTGCCTAGCTCTGCTGCTTAGGAAGGACAATATTTATCTAGGTCATTTTTCTAGGTTTTCTAGTGAGAAAGACTGAATTGCATTCTAGGTGAGTGCAATGTGAATGTGAAAGAAATCATAGATTTGTTTATGGAAACAATGATTAGAAGATGGGAAGGATTCAAGATAAAGACCTCTGGATTTTGAGCACGAAGTCTGGGAAGGTGACGTAGTTTGTGATTTCATCATAGTGAATAACTGCAATAAAACCTGTATCTTACACATTCAATCTGTGGTGCTTTCCGTGAAAGATGATGAAACAACAGTGAGTAAGCAAATGGTTTGCAGTGAGCGAGAAGCATCTATATTTCATTACCTAAGCTTAGGAAAACAAATAGGAGTTTCAAGGGGGACCTTGGCAGCACAAAATCTTCTTGGGGAAAAAAGTGTTGCTGTATATGAACTCATTAATCTAATGAAGACAGAGAGAGGAAAAAAATTTCAAGAAAAATATTAAATTGAGGGCACTTCTATAAACCCAGTTGTTAAAACCACCACTGAGGTAGAGTGTTTATTTCAGATGTTTCCCCAGCATATCTGTCATACAAAGCTCCAGGGAGGGACCATTCTGGTGAATTACACATCAATGTCCACCTTGCTGGATTAATTTAATAAATCAGTATTTTCTTTGTTGCTTGTTCACTCAGCAATAGGTCCTTCAAGGATAAGGCTCTCCGCAGAAAGGTGAATTTAATTAATTATTAGTTCTGTTACATCCTTCTACAGCCCACCCAGGATGCTGTTCCCCAGAAATGTTCTGAATTAATACCCTGACCACATCTTCTGGCCACTGAACCACGAAGGTTAACTGAAGGTTGGTGAAACATCACTGAAACCTGCATTGAGCACAGCTGGCCTGCCAGGACATGTTACTAGTGGTTTCTACAAACTGAGGAAAACTTATGTTACAGCTCCAAAACACATTGGAGATAAACTTAGAAGAATCTCTTAAGTCTCAAGAATCTCCTAAGTCTCAAAGTAAAATATTGGCAGCTGAATTTCAAAGCTGCATTTAAAAAAGAAAGACAATTATTTATTGCCAGGAAGGCTGAACAGTTTCCTCACCTTACAAACTCCATTCCTGAAGTGTCCAAACCATCAGACTCACTTGCTACATTGTCAAATTCATGAGTGACAAAGAACAAGAGAGGAAAGAAATGAGCACACTGTAGAATTGTCTGAAATGGTGGTTCAAGACCAGGTTTCTCAAGCACAAAAAGGAGATGTCGGCCTGACAAGGAGACGGGTCTCAATAACAGCATCCCACTGAAAGCTGTTGGAAAACAAAAGTCTGTGAGTGCATTTTTCAGCCTCACAACCGCAGTAATGTTGGCACAGCTTTGTAGAATTTACAGGATTTTAATAAAAAAAGTTTCTGGCTATTGTTGATTTAACTGATTTCCGGGGCAAGAAACATTATGCTGTTGTACAGTCTCTGTTTGCATCTGACTCTCTCCTGCTCTGCAAGTACTTGTGAAAATGGGCCAACTACTTCAACCAGATTTGACACAGGCTGAGAGTTTTCAACAATAGTTATGTTCCTACCAGTTTCTTAAAAACAGAGAACCGGAGGGAGAGAGGAGAAAGAAAAACCTTGCAAGATCAGTCAAAGGAAAGGTTACAGCGAGAGATCACCCCTTATAAGCCTGTAGATAATCCTGTATAAGCCACACAAGACTGAAACCTGATGAATGTATTAGTCACAAGAAAAGCCTTATTTTGAAGTTGCATCTTTTTTAAAACCAGATTCAGTCAGCCAAGAGACACACACTGGGAAGGTAACTGGCTACTTTAATACTGGAGTTCACAGCACAATTTTTTACTCTGATGCGCTAGTTTCTGTGTGACCAAGCAGTTTTAGACAAAACACAAAGTGTTTGTTATACCTCTTACATATGCATAACACACTTAATGTATTTTTCAGATACAAGATGACGTTAAATCCTTTGAAATTAAGTCCAAATAAGGTATCTTATTTTTAATATTCGGATTCTCTACTATTTCTTAAAACATAGCTATACATAAGCAAAGAGACAAGTATACAGAGCCTAGAGTTTAGACTGCCATCTACAACCAAACCAATGCAGTTTGAGCAGAAGCATTCTAACAGCATATCTTTCATGTTGAAGAATTAGTTATATTAGAAAAAGCAAAAAGGAGAAGCATGATCTTACATATAGGTGAGCTCTTTCCTTCAAATACTAATTCTTTCAAATAAGTAAGGCAGTATTTTGTAATTCTATCAATCCAAATATTGCTTGACACCATCTAGATTTAGAATATACGTAGAAGAAAGTAATAAGTGTTAAAAAACATCACATGAAATAAATTGAGCTTCCAAAATTCAGTTATTTTTTGTATAGGTAAGCCTGAATGGTAATTGTACCAAATAAAATTAAAACAAAAGAATGAGATAAAATAGGCCATAGAACTTAGATATAGGTTATAAATTATACCACAAAGAGAAAGTAATTCTTAGTCAAATTTAGAGCTTATTCTGACATTTCCAAATGAAAACATTCAATTTTATTTTGAAAATAAATTTTCATTCAAAAGTATTTTACAGGACAAAACATGTAAAAGAGAAATATTTAGACTAAAGAAAATATTTTGCATTAACAGGAACTGATTTTATTTTTCTTTTAAATACAAAAATTTGCATTTCACTTGAACTGAATGTTCTCCCCCACCCCCTTATTTTTAATTTAGGTTTTGAATTCAATAATACATTGTCCAGATGTACCAAGAAATAGCAAACTTATGATTGAAGTCTTTCCTACCGTAAGGTCTAAAGCAAGTGGGAAAAAGAAACTTGAATTCCCCAAATCCAAGCAAACAAGTGATCTATCAGAAACACCATCAAATCACCAAGCTTCATGCTATTCTGAGATGACTAAAAGAATAGAACATGATGAATAGAAGGCATTAACTGCATCTGCATTGGAAAAAGACCTGACAACTACCTGTTCAAAAATGTGATCTAATTTAAAAATTGCTATCAAACATTTGCCTTGTCACTTTTAGAATAGTTTTTAAAACATCATTAGCAACTGGTGGGTTGTCACTGTTTTGGCAACTACCACGAAGGGATTCACTCTGACAGTATATTGATGCAATTAGACATATACAAGATGCATATCAGCACTCTTAAGGAAGATAAAGTTTTTGTTCTTTTTATTGGTAGGCCAAAGTTTCTATTTTCACAGGGGTTGGAACCAGACTGGCTGATTTCCTAGGCGTCACAGCTAGAGCTATTTCAGAATTTGGTTCCTAGGTTTTCTGACTGCAAAGCACCAGCTTATTTTGCACTTCTTATTTTTGGAACAGAAAGATGAAAGGCTATTCACAGTGACTTTTTAATGCAGGAAATACCATTGAGAGATAACTACTAAACTGAGGGACCTTCAACTAAACATTCTTTAGAAACAAACTATTTAAAAGATCACTCCTATATCATTCTTAGTTTTATTCTTACAGGACAAGTCACTGAGGATATATTCATTTAAGGGATAAAACACTTATTTCTGTGTCTTCATTGAAGCAGTAATGTGGTACAACTAGTGGCCAGAAATCAAGTTATTGCTTTCAAAAGATTCTGTGTCTGCATTTAGTACCTCCTTACACCATGATCCCTAATATTTTAATTAAGACTTTAAACAAGAGGAATGCCTTTGTCAATTACTCTAAAGTGCGCTGAAATAATTATAAAATCATGTTCCCTCTGAAATTAACGTGCTTTTGATGAGGTTCATGAGCAGAGCCCTTAACAGCTGCTTCACATACTCACTTGGTGTATCTTTGCCTCCAAGCCAGCTCTAAGGCAGAGGTTTACCATGACTGTGATACCATCTAAAACGTCCAGCTGGCAAGTCCATAGCCTTCCACCGGTGCTTGGAGGGCAGGTCTCAAATGTCACAGCGTGGGAAGCAAAATCAGGTAATTCTCAAGTACAGCTATGCTGAATCATAGGAAATGAAAGGGAACTTCACTTTCATTATAGACTTTCTCTACTCTGAGGTTTAAACCTCTAATAGCAGAGTTACAGGCTTAACCTTGAAAAGCTGTTCTTTAACATGGTCACAACAACTGCAGTTGAGGTTACAAAAAAGCTGATTACAGCAACTGGCTTTAACCATGAAAATAAAACCACAGAGCTGCTCACATGGATGTCTTATGGGATGAATAGATGAGTACAGCAAAACATCACAAGACATAACAGGAAGGGCAATAGAATCAACAGATTATTTGCCTTGAGGCACAATTTAGCTCTGATATATTTATTGTCCCTATAGCTCTAGGTGGAGACCATAGCCCCGTGATAAAGTGTGCTGGTAGTGTAAATTATGCTGTGTTTGTAATCCTTCCAAAGATTGGTTTCCTAATGAGACTTTGGAAGGCTTAGGTCTAAGGAGACTTAGACTGCCAGCAGAAACCCAAGTCCTTGTGTATGCTAATGTGTCCTATTTACAGGTCACACAATAACCTAGCGTGCCTTTGGGACGCTTCTTTTTGAAGCATGGATGTGCACTGGATGATTTTGGCCACAAACCATTCCACCAAGTCATTCCCCAGTGCTTGGGCTGACATTCCAAGCCACTGAGCATTTTTAAGCAGCTGCCCATTTCTTAACATCAGTAACAGTCAGAAAATATTTCTTGTTCCTTAGCTCCTAAGCTTCTTCCCAAAATTACTTCTGAGATGCAGACTAGGCAACATTCAGCTCTGCAGTAACAAATGCTCAATAACTTGTCTATTTGTGCTTTACTTGTTTGACTTTTACTGTTATTTTTCAGCATTTGTTTTCCAAACCAGAAGACCCCCCACTACAGCCTAAAGTAGGAATTTTAAACTTGGGCAGGGTCACTTCTGAGTTGTTTCACTCTCGTTGATTTGATATTTTTTTCTCTCCTGTGAAAGCTTTGCACAGCAGAGAAAACTGGGTCTAACTACCCATATTTTCTGGAAAAATACTAGAATCAGTTCCATAAACATAGCAAAACCCTTGGAAATTATTCCACAAATAGCATCTTTCAGGCATGTATGAAATACACAAAAGGCATGTGATGTGGAAAAGAAGTTGAGTTGAAATAAATGGCAATATGCCATGTTCTGCTAATATAATAAGTTGATTTACTTAACATTCAATTCACATTAGACTTCACAGATGTTCAAAATATGACCAAGTTAACTCTACTGGAATCAGACTCTGCATATTTGGCCTCACTATGTAGTACTGCTCCTCTACGTGCCACAAAGCCTTAGTTCACTTTCCACAAACTGAGGCAGAAGTGTTGAGCTGGTGATGCTTGGTGTAGTTTCTGTCACACCCATTGCAGGTGATGGGAATGAGCACAGCTCTGCCGACACTGGAACCACACTCGTAGACAGTACTGTGAAATTTGACCCTTTCTAGGAAAGGAAAGTTTATAGGAAAATTTAGAAAAAGTACAGAATGGGAGTGCAATAGTAAAGTGTTCTCTTTAAACTTGTTTGAGTGTCATTGTGGTGATATTTAAAGATTTTATTAGATGTTGCCAGGTGAGAGCTACACAGGTTGTTCATTGCTCTCCTTAGCTTATTCCTAGCTAATAAAAGCTTGTAGTCATAAAAAATTGTTATTATGCTGCATCACAAAGTTTCTTCTGTACTTAAATACGCATAAAAAAGAGGAATTCTTTGAGCCACCTTGTCTTTAAAATAAGAGACTGTGACTCAAAGCTCCTTAAATTAGTGCAAAAATACATATTCGTCCATTTGTCATGATGGTGTTCATGTGAAAAAACCTGTAATCAATCACAGCCATGGCCTTTTCTACATCTTCTGCACCTTGTAATCTGCCCACTAACCACACCTGTGTGGGTTGCCTCTCAAACCCTGAGCTAGGCACCAGAAAACAATCAAAAAATACTTTTCTTTGAACTTCAAAATCAATTAAATTAGAGGTACAAAATAAGAAACTTTCAATTTAGAATTAGATTAATTTTTTAATGCTTAACTGTTAAAATAAAAGTTCTTAAGAAAAAAATTATCATCAAAAGGAAAAAATGACCATGTTTCATGCCAGTCATTTCTATCCATGATTTTGCTGCTTAGGGAAAAAACAGTTTTGGAAAATATCCTTGCAAAGGAAAGCATATAAGAGTAGATTTAAAGTCAGTAGGTGTATCTGGCTTTTCTTTGGTGGTCTTATGGACTACGGAGGAGATCCACAGTTTGTGTAGATAGTAAGTCTGAAAATCTCAAACCTCTGTTTTATCCAACAGGTGCAGCCATCAATGTGGTGTCATCACATCTCAATAAACACTATTATTCTATAAAAGAAACTTAAATTTAATGTATAAATTTATTTTATGCCCCAAAGTTCCACTGTTGATCTCCAGCAAAGACTGTATTTGATCCTGGTCTGGAGGTGTCTCTCTGTTATGCAGTCGTTTCGTTAGCCTGTCTAGACCACAGTGCGAGGTCATCGTTGTACCATCTGTTAAACTTGTTTGGGTTAGTGTGTCTGCAACTCAGTTCAGCTCAGATGTTATTAGAACATGCTCAAAAATGAGGGTAAGTCAGGCCAAGTCATACTTCCCAAGCATAGAACAGGTTCTATGATCTATTAGTAGTAGATCTACTATTACAGATGATACAGCTATTATTCTATCATAGGTTTATTATAGAGGTATTTAGAAGCCACTTCAAACTAATCTTGAAATATTATCATACAAATATCTGAATTCTCACAAAAGTTAGCATATTTATGTGGCATGGAATTATTTCATTTATAGCACTGGAACAAATGTGGGGAAAAGGCCTGTAATCTGAAGACACATGTCAGAAGAAAGTATTAGATTTTAAAATTCTGTTTGACATTGTCTAAGGCCTTGCATATAAGGCCACAATCTCAATCATATGATGGGGAAGGGAAGGCAGCACTTAGTGGTGTTTTGTGAAGATGCCATTGTGACCCCTCAATCTGTGGCTCCAGAGTTTCAGGGCATACAGATTCATCAAAGATAAAACTTGCGAACTTGTTTAGTTTGATGTTAACAGAAACAAACCAAATGTTGATAGTGAACTCCTATTTTCACTTACCTTCCAATGAACTTCCATGCCAGAAACAATTGTTTACATGCATGCATTGCAGAGGAAGAAATGAGTGAGGGTTTCTTTAACTGAGTGAGGGTTTCTTTAACCCAGCTTGGAGTGCAACAAGGTAATTAACACCTTGTTGTACAGAGAAATATAAAACTTTTTGAAGTAAACCCCTTTCTTTTTGACAAATTTAAAATAAAAAAGAGCAGTAGCTTTTGTTTCTTGTTTGTTTGGGGTTTTTCGATAGTTTGGGGTCAACAAAACTTGGTTTTTGTATTGCATATTTTAAAATCAGTATTACACATTTTTAAAACACGGAGGAATAATGAGTAGCACAAGATACAGCATGAGTTCAATTTCTTATGAAGTGTTTTGAAGTGAACACTTTGCAATCTTTGTTGATAGCTATGTGATCTACTTATTTCCAAGAAAACCTAGGCTTTATTTACTTCCATATTTTTGCTATACAACTACACTTAGTTTGACATTCTTCATATGAACCATATTCTATTAAATTAAAAAAAACAACAAAACTTGGTAAGTTTTTACCTGAATGTTGAAAAAGCTGCTTCCAACCTTGTCTGCAAAGAAAGCAAAGAAAGGAAAGAAAATCGAAATATTGCTAGATGTTTGCATAGATAAGAGTTAGGTCTTCAGGATCTTTCTAATCTGTATTTTCTTAAATATTATAATTTTGTCCCAATACCAGCCCCTAAAGAATGCCAGTCATCACCGACTCCACTTGGACATCGAGCCACTGACCACAACTCTTTAAGTGTGACCATCCATGCAATTTCTCATCCACTTTGTAGTCCATCCATCAAATCCACGCCTCTGCACTTTAGAGACAAGGATGTCGTGCAGGACAGTGTCAAGTGCTTTTTGACAGGTAGATGATGTCAGTCTTTCTTCCCTCATCCCACCACTGCTGTAAACACATCACAGAAGGTTACCAAATCAGTCAGTCATGACTTGGCCTTAGTGAAGCCTCCTTATTTTCCGTGTGCTTTTCATGTGTTTTGTCAGGGGTCAAAATATACATTGACCTCTGCACCCTGTCCCTGAAAAATTTTTTCTTCATGCAGGTTTTGCATTTGAATTGAGTAGTGTTGCACATCAGCAGATATTTCCTCATTTAAAGAACTGAAAATTTCCAGTAAGTAATCTGTTCATTCCTTTTCAAACAAATCCTATTAGTTCACTTCAAAATACATTCATCTTCTTAACCTACAGTCATGTCACTCTGTTGTGAAGGCCAGTGTGAACTGATACAATTTTTGGGAGGCTGGGATGTTCAACCAGCAGGAAATGAATGAAATCAAGGGGAGAAAAGTTGATTTTGTGCCAGTGCTTGGAATATCAGTTCTGCCAATTGACTGTCATCCACTACTAACAGATGTGCTATAAAAGCAGATGAAATTCATTGCTAGCGTATTGCTTGGTGGCCAGAGCCAATTACAGAATGGAGAATTGAACCTTTTATAATACTAGAATTTGCATATGGACATTACATGTACTTACATACAGGGATAAGTATTTTCAAACTGGTTAAAAGAAGGCCTGACTAAACTCATGTTATGTTAGTATGCATTAGCATAGCTCCTTATTTCACATATAATACAGAATTTTTTCACTATTATATTTTAGTCTGATCCTTTATTTTTGCTGATAATATTTCTTACTCTTTATAAATGTTTTTCAAGATAGAATACACTTTGATACCTCAGAATAAAATTGTATTATGATTTCCAGGAAGATAAAACCTTTTTTGTTTTTTTACAGAACATGAGTTAAAAAAGCAGGGGTTGGTTTAACATCACACTGAAATGTCTACATTTAAAATAAGTTCTAATTCATACAGAGATACCTTAAAATATTTTACTGTAAGTCTTGAAATAAATGTTTCAAAACTAATTTATATACTACATATATGCATACCTGTACACAAACACATCTTTCATCTTCATTTATTTGTACTACTGGCAATATTTAAAAGCATTAAATGTGGTTTTACTAAGGGCAGTAGTTATTAGAACATTTTCTCTTAAGTCAGATGTTGAAAACATTCACATAGATGCAGTATATAGAAATAACCTCGCTTTCGATCAATCAAATATGATAAATATTTCTATACAAATTTAATTTGCTTCATGTTTACAAATATATACAGATAAATCTTTTGTATTGCTTCCTTCCCAAATTACACTACATTAAGTGTACTTGATTGCTATGACAGAACCATTCGCATAATTTCAGTTTTACAATGTAACACGGGCTAAATCTTGAAATCTTTTTACTGCAAAAGTCTCATTGACATACACAGGACATTTACCTGGGGGAAAAAAACAACAAAACTCCAAAACCCACCCTTTCTAGATTTTTTACTCCTTTGGTACTGGAACAATCCAAATATTCAATCTCCCCCCACAACTATGTACTTAATCTCTTTAAAGTTTTGCTCTCTTCATTTCTCAAATGTTGAATAAATATTTCCTTTCTGTAAAATATATACCCAAGCTGAAAAACAGAAGGTCTGCTTTGGCTGTTTTGTAGCATTCCTGTCATGCAAGACATTCATGTGTCTGATTTAACCAGGCCGGTGAAGCAAAGCCAGAGCTGCTGCAGTACACTCTTTTTACAAACAAGTCTAAGATACTCTAAACTCATTGCTAAAACTCACTGATCAGATCTGATTATCTCACTTTCCAAGCACTGCCAACTCTTCTACAGCTCCAACAAATGCAGTTTTCTCCATTCTGTACGTTCAGAAAGCTGCAGCAATGGTCATTCTCCCAACCTGTGGCTTTCAGATATTTGCTATCTATTCTCATGCTTAGGGTTCTAGACCCTCTCTAAAATTATAGTCTTTCATAGAAGACTGTGATTGGGCGGATTCTGGTCTCCATCATATAACTGATTAATTTTCAAGGAAGCACATTTATACACTCTTACACTAAACAGGTAAAGCTTGTTACCTGTTTTCAAGTAATAAAACATATTTATTCAACATTTGCTCAATATTTTCACTATTTGCTCAATAAATGAGAACTTCACTGCAAATTGTTAAGAATAAAAAATTAGAAGGAAAATACTTTTTAGATAGTCTCTGCCTGTAGGCAGACAAATTTTCAACCAGAACTAATTTTTTAACAAAGGTTTCTATTTGTTGTTAACTCTAAAGCTGGCCATGGAGTGATAAAAGAGGCAAGGAATAGACATGAACAAAAAAGGCCTTTATTTTCACAGGGAAAATTTTGGACGGTTTTCAGTTTTTACTTCAAACCTCCTATGTTCGTAAGCTTGTTCAGGGTTTTTTTTGTAAATAATGAAAACTCATTTTTTCAAGGAGAAGACAAATTTTAGAGAAAATAAAAAATAAAAACAAGAAACTAGTTTATGAGAATAGTCTGCCATTGAAGAACATTTGCTTTGATATCAAGTGTTTGACCAACCTGAACAAGGACCCTGCTTTTCTAGGGAAATTTTTTCCATTTTCAACACATATTGCCACTCCTTTCCACTTTGCCCCGTGGCGCAGACAAAAATCACGGATTCCCACTCACTGATGGGGGCCTGGCCGTGCCACTCCCCAAGGTGCAGAGTCCCTGGGGCTCTTTGAGTAGCTAGATTGACCATTTTGAACATTGCATCATTTCACTGAAATGGTTGCTATTTGGTTTTCCATTTCTAAGAAAGAAGAATTGTGATTTTGCTCCCTAACTTAAGTATTGTAGCAGTAAAATAATACATGCCACAAGAGATTCTAGAAAGAGCTATTACACTAAACAGGGCACTGTAAGATTATTTCATCTAGGATAACATCATTCTTTTATTGTTTGGGAGACCTATGTTTATCTCTTGAAAAATATCACTCATCTTTTTTTCCCTGCTGTCTTTGCAAAGTACCCCCTCCCATAGAAAAATATAATTTCACAGCTGCTCACTGACTTAGCAAGACATATCGTGGGTTAAAAGTGAATTGCAGGTGGAACTAACAGTCTGTTCTAGATGTTTTGTGCTGTTTTGCATGACAAGTACTGGGAAGATCAGTTGATGCTGTGAAGCCTGGATGTAGTAGGTAGATTGTATGTGTTCATGCCATAAATTGGATACAAAGTGGAAGCAAATGAAAAAATAAGGAAAATGGGTGGATACAGAAAACTAAAGCAAACAGATTAGTCACTTAGAATTATTGCCCTTGGTAGCTTATTTTCTGCTTCCTGCTTCATTCATGTTGATTTTCAGGGTGTAAATGGGAATAATACTGGTCCAATTTAGGAAGGTTTTATTTAGCTTGTTTTCTGGCTGCTCTGTGTGTGGAAATGAACAAGAGTGTGAATTGCTGCAGCTACTTTTTATTTCGGAAAACAAAATCCAAACAATTCTTGGAAACTGGGGGGTGAAGGGGAAGTATTCCATATATTCCATTAATCAGATTGCCAGTGGTAGTGTCTGCTTTGAAAAAGCTAGTTAAAGAACAACATGAAATCTTACAACCAAGCTAATTCTAATTCTGACAAAGGAAAATGAACCCTGTTCAGAAATCTTATTTAAAAGTCTATTTCCTTATTAAATGACAAAAAAGCTTTCAAAGTAAAAAGTGAATGGACTTAACTGATAGGAAGAGCTAGTGAGTACCTTGGGAAGGAAGGGTTTTCAAGAGCATCATAATGCCTGGAAGCTGGATTTATTGACAAAAATATTCAAAATGGTTTTCACAAAGACTTACACCCTTAGGGACTTAAGTCAAGTTATTCCACTTTTTGGGAGAAAGTAAAATTGATGTTATTAATCAAGCATTAAGTTGCACAATAGATGTGCTTATATATATATTAAAAAATATTTTCTAAGTGTTGTTGGAAAAGCAATCATTTGTGTGGTTTTTTCCCACTAGTAAGTCATGCATAGCACACAGAAAAGGAGGGGGGTTGCGTAAAATCCACACACCCCAAACCAGAGTAACTTGTTACAGCATGCTGCTTATGGCATAGAGGAAATCAATGATTTGTGTTAGTAACTAAAAGGAATTCAAGCTGTCTACAGTTTAACATATATTTAGCCAGCCTTTTGTAGCTAACTATGTGGCTATTCAAAGCACATAGAATAAAAGTATGCATGCCCACTTCTTTAAGAACTAACTTTGCTTTCAACAGAATTTTCCAAACACATTAGCTAGAGATCTAATTTTATAACTAATTTTTGACTATGTCACAAAGTTTCGTAATGAAAAGGAAATGAGGAATAAAAAAGCAAAAAACACAAAAGAACAAGTCAAAATCTGATCTTGTCCTGGCAAATATCCAGAGTGTTATAATTGGTTCTAGCATAACTGAGATTAGAAACTCCCAGATAGTGCAAGAAATTGGCCCAGGAGATGAGAAATATAATTCCAACTCATTCCATGGCCATATGATAACTCTGTTGACCTGTACAAGAAGCTTGCTAAGCATTATGCAGTGCAAAGCCATACAAAAATTTTTAGTACAGCTGATATTTGATACGGGAGATTGAATTCAATTAAATATATTTATTTCTTTCTGAATTCAACTGAATATCTGGGTAGAAGGGTACAGGCAAATCTCTTTTCCAAACAGCTCTGAGATGCTGAATAACACCGATGGGATGCAAGGAAACTGAGCAGGAAAGATAGATTTCTGCATTCTTTTTATAGAATGTGAAGAGTACCCAAGTTAGTAATTTAATTTTGTATAATCTTAAGTCAATGGGTTAATTCTTTTGAGACACACATTGGCATTGAAAAATACACAGTGCCTGTCTGAGCTGGGTGGTAGAAGGAATGAGACTTATTAACATGTAAATAGATTTATCTGAACACTAAAATGGATATGCTAAATAAATAGCTGTGTCAGAGAAACTGATTTTAACAAGTGGACTCAGAAGACAAAGGATCACCTGATGAAAATGTTGAGAGTCAGCTTTCAAACACAATTAGAGATTATGGAAGGAAGTGTCACCTACCATTTTAAGTAAATGGTGGGACATCAGTAATTTATATAAGAGAGAAGAACAGCAATAATTGTAGATGTCAAAAAAGGCTCTAATTAGGCAAGAAAGGCACATGCAGGAAGAAGAGCTCAAACTAAAAAAATGCTCAAGAGTGGCAACAAAATGGGAATGTGGCAATTTAGAATATGTTTTCAGTTATTTCATCACAGAAGTCTGCACGCTGGCTGCACCAGCTAAATTTTCTGGCATCTGCACAAATATTGCTGCTATCTTGTCCTTGAGGAAGGAAACTGAATGAAGAGCTTGTAAAGAGACAGATATCTGGAAAACCTATGCTTGCTGGTATCCTGAGGAAAGGAGAGTATGTACATCCTGTAACCACAGGTCAGTTCCCCTCAGTGGTTCCCTTTCTACAAAGAGGTAGCAGACAGAGCAGCAGGAAGCACGGCAGTAGAGCCTTGGCAGTAGAGCCATGGCAGCAGAGTCATGGCAGTAGAGCCATGGCAGCAGAGCCATGGCAGTAGGGTCATGGCAGTAGGGTCATGGCAGTAGAGCCATGGCAGTAGAGCCATGGCAGTAGAGCCATGGCAGGAGAGTCATGGCAGTAAGGTCATGGCAGTAGAGCCATGGCAGTAGGGTCATGGCAGTAGAGCCATGGCAGTAGAGCCATGGCAGCAGAGTCATGGCAGTAGAGCCATGGCAGTAAGGTCATGGCAGTAGGGTCATGGCAGTAGAGCCATGGCAGTAGAGTCATGGCAGTAAGGTCATGGCAGTAAGGTCATGGCAGTAGAGCCATTACAGCAGAGCCATGGCAGTAGGGTCATGGCAATAGAGCCATTGCAGTAGAGCCATGGCAGGAGAGCCATGGCAGGGAGTCATGGCAGTAGAGCCATGGCAGGGAGTCATGGCAGTAGAGCCATGGCAGGGAGTCATGGCAGTAGAGCCATGGCAGGGAGTCATGGCAGTAGAGCCATGGCAGGGAGTCATGGCAGTAGAGCCATGGCAGGGAGTCATGGCAGTAGAGCCATGGCAGGGAGTCATGGCAGTAGAGCCATGGCAGGGAGTCATGGCAGTAGAGCCATGGCAGGGAGTCATGGCAGTAGAGCCATGGCAGGGAGTCATGGCAGTAGAGCCATGGCAGGGAGTCATGGCAGTAGAGCCATGGCAGGGAGTCATGGCAGTAGAGCCATGGCAGGGAGTCATGGCAGTAGAGCCATGGCAGGGAGTCATGGCAGTAGAGCCATGGCAGGGAGTCATGGCAGTAGAGCCATGGCAGGGAGTCATGGCAGTAGAGCCATGGCAGGGAGTCATGGCAGTAGAGCCATGGCAGGGAGTCATGGCAGTAGAGCCATGGCAGTAGAGTGTACTGCAGAAGGGCAGTAGAGTCCTCCGGGACCAATGGAAGCACACAGATTTCTGCCATGCCAAGAGCCAGGTGCAACAGCCCAGGGTGCCTCTGCCAGAGGGTGCTTCACCATGGCCAGGGACAAAGGCCCTGGAAAATTTGCAGTTGAACATCTTCCCATCCTAGGAGAGCCATCTAGAAGTCTAGTATCGAGCAGATTAGAGCAAAGTCAAGCTAAAATAAATGTCTTTGTTTCCTAAGGCATAATTTTCCCCTTTAAGAAATATACATCAGAGACCTAAGAACATAAATGGCATGGACCTATGAATATAAATAGCATGAGCAACAAGGTAAAGAAAGTAAATCTGAGGAGCTTCAGAGCTAGGCTTACAGTAGAAATAAAGGGAAGGAAGCATGTCAGCGAAGAAAGATGAGGCAGTTATTCCAGAAGTGGAAAATTGCCAAGCTGAGATTTGCCACAACAGGAATTGGAAGTCTTCAAATGAAAAGGCCTGGGAAGCATTGCAATTACTGTGCCTTGGTTCATCTCCCATGCTGCACATTTTAGAAAGCTAAATGCCTGTCATGTGTTTCTTGAATAGCACCCCTCGTCACAGAGTTCCAGAACTGTTTCTAACAAGAAAGCTCAGAAACAGGCTCATATACTTATTAAATCACCAATTCTGCTTGATTAAAAAAAACAAAGGAAACCAAAAACTCCTCAGAAAACTATATTCATGACATCAAATGGGTTTATTTTAGTTCGTAAAAATACTGCATAAGCTCTTCAAAATCAAAATATAAAGTCCTTGGAAGTAAAACTAATTTCAATTTTGTGAAACTCAATATTTGAAGAAGTAGATTTTTAAATTTATTTGGGGCATTTAATTAAATTTTCTCCTTGGTGTTTTTTGTATTTAATTTTAAATAACATACTGATATTAAAGTTAATAGTTAAGGAATTATCCATTAATGTTAGAAGGGTAAGGGTAATGGGCCAAAACAATTCCACAGATTACAATCTATATGGCAGACCTTATTACTCTATTAGAACATATTGTAAAGAGAGCTCCCAGGAAATTGCTCAGAAAATAGAAGAGTGATTTTCTTTTACTTTTTGACTTATCATATAGTACTCAGTTATATTTTATAGTTAGACACTTAAACTAGGAAAGTTTTACTCTTCCAGAATTATCTTTGTTCTTTGAAAGATGTTGTTTTGCCAATAGAAGATGGTCTGAATGGTTCTGTAAGGAATGAGAAGATGAATTAACACATTTTGATAATTTGTAATATGACATAATGATTTAAATGTTTGCTTTCTTGAACAATGAAGAAATTAAAATCTTATTTACTCTAGTGATGATTAATAGAAGACTTCAAAAAATATTTCTCATAGATGAATAATGAAGACGAAGCAGTTTAAGAAGTGAGTGTGATAGGGCAGCAGGACTGCCCTGAGGTCTCTCTATTTCCCTAGGAATCACACCCAAATGGAGGACTAGCCCAGACTACATTTTTAAACAGGTCAACATTCTTCAGATTGCCACCATTTCAGACAATCCCTTGCTAAGTAAACACACAAACCTAAGAACTGATTTTTTGTGCTGTATTATTTACCTAATGATCCATAGAAAAAATTGAAGGCCCTAGATATTTCAGAATTAGTCATCTTCCATTATTAAATTTTTATGATATTCTTTGATGTCTTCCTGTATTTGGCTATCCTAAATAATGGTGACTGACCTCATATTCCTCTTTACCAGATCATGAATTCACAAAAATACTGGTTGTAATATTGTTTTCTGGAACAGATATTTGATCTGCTCATTATGTTACTAGAAGATTCATAAATAGAGAAGAAATCCAGTTCCTGACATGTATTTGGTCAACAGACCACTGTTTTTATGCAATAACCTATGAGCTAACTTCTACATAACTTTTGCTTTTATAGCCAGATGGAAAAAGAAGAACCAATGGAATTTGTGGCAGGAAGAATGCTAACCAGGCATTCATTTTGTTACAGATGTCAACCACAGAGGTGTTTCTACGTTATTTTCAGTTTAAAGACTGCACTGATTGATTTAAAGTACTGCTATACTTAAAACTAAAAGCTATTTGACTATGATCTGTGGCAAAGTAAAATGCCATCCTTTGGCTTTCCATTTACAGAAAGATTTAATTATGTTTGCAAGGTTCAGACTATTTTAGACACAGAAAACATTTCCTATGTTCCAGTGTTCCTGGATTTCTGATTGTGCTGCAGCTGTTAGACAGCTTGCATATCCAGAAGCCAGTGTAGCTGAACATGGAGGGATTGTCTCTGTCATCAGTACTGGGGAGGGGCAAACTTTCTAAATGGGTCAGCCTTGTTTCCAGTCCATAGTCCTCCAATGATTGTGACACATGGAGCATATCCATCCTGCTCTAGGGATAGGAAAGAATCCTGTAACATCTGCATAGCTGCTTTGAGATGGCTTTGTGGACACTGCTAAGAAAACTCTCAGGACGCCTTCTGGGTCAGCGCTGTCATTCAGAGGCTTAGCTGGACATCACCACCGAATTTGAGACCTCTCAGGTGATTGGCTGAGATACTGGCTCCTTTTCTCAGCAGCATTCCAAACCAGTGGGATAGATGCATGCTTGGCTCTATCTGCTGCATGCCACTGGGTAAGAAGCATAGGCATAAGGTAATGGCACACCTTTTAAGCAAAGAAAATAACATTATCTCCAGATCAGTAGTCATCAGTCCTGCTATACAGAGTCACTTAAGAACTGAGAACAATCTTTTCATCCAACTTGTATTACTCACTGTCTATTTCGTGAAGCAGTTGATACAGGAAAATAAAACTTGATTATTTAAATGCACTGATAACCATCTTTCCTTTTTAGCACAACATAAAATATGCCAAGGAGATATGTTGATTCTTGCAGGAATCAGAAGTAATTTTAGAAAATAGTCAGAATTAAATTTTCACAGTTCCTGAGGCACACACGGTACCAGTGCTTGCGTGACTTGCTTCATGTCACACCCAAGCACTGCACTGAGACATTTATTTTAAATGTCAGTGAGGTTCTGAAAACTACCTAGGTTGATTGCTGAGCATAAGCTAAACTTTCTTTATTCTTGTGGTTTGCAGTTCTAGAAACAAAATCAGAAATGTTAAACATTTTTTGTTTGCTGGTTGAGCAAACTAGAGAAAGATGTGGTTTTGCGGTTTCCTTAGTTGTACGAGGAACTAACCAAAATACCCACTGGTCTTCTTGCTGTGTCATTCTCTTTATTACTGCACATTTCAATATGAAAAGGGAACCTCTAAGACACTCCGAGTTGCTTTTTGTTAGTTTCTTTCTATTTTCATTGTATTTAACTTCTCTTTTACAGTGGACTTCAAGTTTGCACTGTATGGGTAGTTCAAATGTCATTATTGAGTCATAATCAAACATGCATCATAGAAATATAAGATGTTAAACATTAATCTCAGAGCACAGTTTAACAAGATAAAAGCATTAGTTCTCAATCACTTATCTCTTAACCTTATGGTATCTTGGTTTGAATTTAATGGCACCTTCCTCATGCAAGTAGAACATCTGAAATAGAAGAAAGAAAACTAAATTAAATTTTGCTCCTGCAAATCATTTTGGTAGAATAGCTATTTCCAGACACAAATATTAAAAGAACCAAGTAAATTTTAAGTGAATTGAAAATTGTTTAATGTTCAAAATACTCCTGGTTACTGAGAGATTAGTCTTGGAAAACATTGCTAAGGTCTTGCCCTGCTTAATTCTTCCCCAGGCCTTTGCTGCTAGTGACGGGACAATAGGCTAATGTGAACTGTTCTGAACTAATGTGGCTTCTGTTGAGGGGAAAGAGAACCTTAATGTTAAGCTGAAAGAAACGAAAGAGTCAAGAAGGAGAGTTTGCAGTGAATGCAATTCAAACCTAGCTCCTGCCTTTGGAAGCAAAATCTGAGATACTTCAGAAGGAAACAAAGATATGTGAACCAGTCTATTACTAAAAGGACTTCAGTAAAGGATTTTAGATAGAAAGTAAAAAAGGAAGCAAAGACACCATCTCTATGAAGAGTCTGGATTAGACATAATAAAATCTTCTAATATTATGAATTTAGTTTAGGGTGACACTGCTGCTTTGCTTAAGGGTCAGAATCTCGTATTAGATACATATAACATTTCTTACAATGTCAAGTTAAGCTGAGATAAAGAACCACCAATCAAAACTCTTGCTATGCCACTCATGGGCATTTGTTAGGGCTAGAAGAGTGTCTTTTAACCATGTGAAAGATCTTGCTTTTAAAGTTCTTGTTTAATACTTTTTAAATACTGTAGCAGGTATTCCTTTCCAGATACCAGTTGGATGATCTGATCTTAGTTCAATTTATATTTTGTAGCAGAAGTGTACTCTCCTATCCCAGTACTGTTTCCTAAGTGATCAGCATTAGCACCTGCCCATTCTCATTGCCCACACAGTCCTGCCTAATTATTTGACTTTTTCACTGTCTCTTGGTCCTCTCTGCCACCAAAAGAGGTGGTAGAAAGGTATTGTTGCTTGCT
Organism: Daphoenositta chrysoptera; assembly: GCA_013397915.1. Classification (NCBI taxonomy): domain Eukaryota; kingdom Metazoa; phylum Chordata; class Aves; order Passeriformes; genus Daphoenositta; species Daphoenositta chrysoptera. Next base: position 222,985 of record VZRO01008241.1, read on the forward strand.
GATATGACATTGAGCAGAAATGCACCTGGACTGCAGTGCCTTTATTGGGAGATTAAGAAGACTGCAGCCCATCAGCACTGCTCCTGCAATGAAGCCTTGTGGCTCTGGAGAGGCCTCTTCCTGGACAAAGATGAAATCTGCCATCCCTTCCCTAAAACAGTAACTTTTTTGAATGATGAAGGTTTGATGACAGAAGTTTGTAACCTTATCTAAAAACATTATGTTAATTTGACAAAACCTGAAGAGGAAGGCATCACTTCCATGATTAATACAACACTTTTATGAAAAAAATAACGGCACCAACCCCACCCCAAATATTCTTGTCGGTGCATAATAGCTGGGGCAGAGCACTGGTGCACACTTCTGAAGAACAGATGATCTGCACCTCATCAGCCTGGACCAGAAGCTGCACAAAACAGGTCAGACAGCACTGACTCTTCTGCACAGACCCCAGCTGTGGTGAGCTGTCCTGGCTTTTTTGACTATATACAATACCAACTATGGTTTCAGGGTTTGGGGGTTTTTTTTGCTCCTCAGGAGGTTTCTTTTTCAAAGAAGGAAATAAACAGCACCATTTCTGCAGCTCAAATTCTCTTCATTGCTATACAAAAATTATTTTTCTTCTGCATGCTGAATTCCTGGTACTGTAACAACATCTCCCTCTAACCTGAATTAATTTATATTTAAAGTTTTGGGTTGGCTTTTCAACCTTCTAAAATATTCATTAAACCGTTTTTCTAGTTTTTCAAATTATGTTAATAAATTAGGACAGTTTATTTGTATTTGTTTTCATAAAATTTTTAGTAAACAAACAACAAATTAAATTTTATTCATAAATAAATGGCATCTTTTATGAAGTTAATCTGACTTCATACATCTCTCTGTCACTGCACAAAATTTGACTACCTCTAACAGTAAGCATTTTCCAGTAACTTTTTTTTACATATATACATCTTTAAAACCAGCTCCTTTACAACTTAATCAAGTTAATAAACCTCTATTTGTAAAATTAACAATTTTAATTCCAGTTTTTAACCCTTTCATTTGCTTTCCTCCAACTTGAAAATACACAAAATGTTGTTGTTTTTAATGTTTGCCCTTTCATCCACTTAAACAATTTTTAAAAATCTTGTTTCAGATCCACCTCTGTTTTCACCTCCTTTCAATAAATGCCTGAGTTCTTGCAACTGTGTGTTTCCATCCCAGGTGCACCTCCATGTGCCAAGCCTGGCTCAGACGTGTGGTTAATTGGCTGTACAGGTGTATCCACTTGGAGTCACCCACTGTTCCAAGTCAATAAGCTTTGTAGAACGGTCAAATGAATCAGCCCAAAGCGAAAATCTGTTTTAGAAGCAGCCATTATAGAAGTATATCAGGATTGTAAAGCTGAATTGTTCAAGTGCTGGTTTTGAGTTACTATGTGAACAGTGAGTTTTCTGATCTGACTCCTGTTCCACAAGTGATAAAGCACCCTGTAGCACTATATTTCTTAACAAATTTAATTTCATTCCAGTTGTGAATGTCTCAGTCAGTTGTGCGGCAGATGTTTCAGACTGGCCACTATGAAACAAAACAACTGTAGCTAAAATTTCCTTTTCAACATGACCAGGATTTTAAAAAAGAAAGGTACTGTCAGCTCTGGAAAGTCAGGCCAGGTGAAAACTGAGTACTGTTCTTTCTATCTTATTTGTGTAGTCCTTTGTTCTGTACTTCATATCTTAATTCGTAAAGATAAAAAACCCCTCCTTTGTTTCAAGCTAAACAAAACTGGAAAGCTATGTACTTACAGATGCCTGTTCATTGTTGCTTTCTCTGGTTATTTTTTTTCTGTTGTAAAACAAGTAGAAAAGGAGCAGAAGCACTATCAGGTCAGGAGGGTATAATCAAATCAGAAGTCTCATTTAGTGCTTTGTTTTGCATGGTCTAATGCCTGGTACACATGGAGTGAAGCAAAGAACACTCTTTGTCTTTCACATAGGGGTCAGACATGCCAATTCATGTTCAATTGTAGAGCACATACTGCATAAGGGTAAACAGCAAACAAAAAGTGGGTAGACTTGCTTGTTTGGTATGTGTGAGGTATAGCATAAACACCCCAGTGCTCACATTAGACACGTTTTCACTCTGCTCATTTGCATTTGTTTGCAACTAGAGCACTCTGTGCAGATGTGCTAAAAACATTAGAGTTTTATTAAACCCAAACAGTTTTATTCAAATACCCTCTCTTTATACAAGCACCTGAGAAGATATCTAGCATATAATGCATTGCTGTTTCCTACAATTATTCCTGTAGCCCAATTTATTTGCAGAAATTCAAAGACTAGTAAAATATTAAAATAGTTACGGAATTATGGAACCATTCCTCCACTCCTGACACCCTTTTCTGAATCTTAAACCCCTGTCTTTTGTTTGAACAAATGTGTGGAAAAAAATGCTTATAATAAGGACATGCGAAAGTGTTTGGGCTTGCTCCACACCGAGTGAAAGAGAATGCAAGAATTTCAGAAATGGTTCTGAGGTGGAATGGCACCTCTTCAATCAATTCTGCACTGAGCCAGGCCTGTTTGTGCACTCCAGCTGCCACTCAATGGGATCACTGTGGCTTGCTTGGAAGCCCTTGAGTGTACATCAGAATAGCCATACCCCACAGTGGTTGGTGTTTATGTGCATATATTTAGTGATTATGATGGCCACTGTAAAATGAAGGTGTTCTAGCTTATTGACTTGTACAACACACTTTAAATAACTGAAAGTCTTGATTCACTCCCGTCATTGTCTATTTGTATTTTCTGTCTTGATGGACTTTTATCTTAAATATTATTGCAACTACACTCACTTTGGGCACTAATTACCATGGGAATATATTTTATACAGAACAGAAAATGCACCTTGGCCTAAGCTTTCCTCTCTAGTACAAGGCCTGTCTCTCATTTAACCTTGTTTTGAATAGATGTGATGCCATTGTTTAAGAGACTGAACACTCTTCACATGACAGTACCAGTGCAATAAAAGAGGTAGTAGCTAATGTTATCCTAATTATTTAGAACTCCTTCACATTAAGTCTTGATTGCAAATTGGTTGAAATCAACTTAAGTAAGTAGTTCAAATCAACTTTGGATCATGTCATAAAGATTTAATTTATACACACAGGCAGAAGTTCCCCAGATATGCTGAGGTCTGTTGGCACTTCTTCCTTGTTGCTCAAGAGAGTAGGATAATTGTGAGGATTTTTCCCCCCTTGTAATTAGAAGGAAAGAATTAATTGCTGGATTGTAAATGATCTCCCTTTGACCTTTGTCTGCAACAATATCTCTAATGGACGTTCTATCACTACATTGCAATAATTGAAGAATGAGATACAGTAATGGGTGAATGATGTCCAGCCACCAATTCCATTACTGTACTACTCTCATGTCCTCTGCAGGAGTTAAAAGATTAACCCAACACCTGCGTCACTAGGGAAAAAAAGAAGAAGATAAGTATTCTTATTAAATAAACAAGGGAGGAAAATGTTCGGCCCATTATCCTGGAATCTATATATTATAGTAATCACTGTCAATGCAGTTTTCAATTTCAGTGTTTTATAAATAAAAATTTTATAAAGAAAATCTGTTTGTATGGCTGATATACTCTGATTTGGCAGGTTTGTTTCTCCTGAAATCTTTAGCCAGTTTTTGTTTTTTGTTTCTGTGTTATACAGGTCTAGGCAATGAAACTAATTTTGACAGAATTCAAAACTTGGTTTTGCACATGTTAGGGTAAACAGAGTTCCTTAAGCAGACTTCCTCAAAATTAACAGTTCCAGCTAATATATATCTTCAGAGTGAAAACATAAATATTATCATAACATTTATGTCTAACTCAAATCCCAACACCTGATGCTACAGGAAGGCCACACAACTACAAAAGTACTTTCAGTTTGGCAAGTGAGACATGGAGTGGGTTTCCTTCACCCTGAAGCTCTGCTATCCCCAGAAAGACTCAGCCAGGATTGCTCTATCCCTGGTAAGAAAAGACCTTAACCTAGAGGGCTTGGCTGGAACAGTGCAGGCATCGATCTAGAGATTAATGTCAGCTTCCTTGTTCTGTGGTCCTGTGTGATAATGTGGAAGTTGGCAACTACAGAATCATTTTGGGGGTTTGGAAAGTTTTTTTTCCTTTTCTTGTGGTTCTAAGATGCTAAAAATTATGTTGAGATGAAGTTTATTGACAGAAAAAGCAACTAATAATATGAAGAATTAGTCTGCAAGAATCTTATCATGGGGTAAACAACAGCTTCTAATTTTAAGCTCATAAATGGAGAGCTGGTATTGCAGAATGAGGATTGATAACACTGACATCTTATTTACATCCCTGCATGCACTTTAAATTAGTGAGTCCAGATGGAAAGGTAGAACAAATTTGGTAGAAGACTAGAGGAGACCTGGGCAGATAAAGGCAATAAACAGAACTAATCAATGTGTGCTTCATTATGAAAACAGTTATATATTTGAAAAAACAACCTCCCTTCAACCCTTCCTCTTCAGGTTCTGTCAAATTAACATAATGTTTTTAGATAAGGTTATAAACTTCTGTCATAATATCAACATAATAAGCATAGATTTTCACTAGAATTCTTGATTTAAGGCAACTTGAATAACAAAATAGAATAACAAAAGGACAAATATCATATAGACTACAACACCTCCAATGATAATTTTTAGCATGTCATTGTAAGCAGAGCATAAAGGTGCTGGAAAAGCAAAAATGATTAAGGGATATAATGGCTTTCCCCTCTTACATCTCCTCTGTCCTGCTCTGAGCCCTAACAGCAGTGGTATGCCTGCTGTCAGTCATTAACAGGCTTTTCCAAATGCTTTGGGTTTCTCCAATACCCTTCCTTTATTCACTTTGCAGTGGGGTAATCAAAAGACCTCGAGACTTGCTATACTGGAGGTTGTACAGATAAGAAGTACTTGAGTACTTTTCAAGTAAAAAATTACAAGAGTAACTTAGGGGCTGAAAAACAGCAGCAAAACTTTAATGAAGTTCACTCTGTTTAGCTCTTAAAAGATGAGGTAAACAGCTAGTTTGGTCACAATCTATTAGAAAAATTATGGAAGATACAGAAATTTTAGAAAAAGGATATTCAGCCAATACAAAATAGGAAATTGTAGCTATAGCAGAAATTAAAGACAAGTTTTTAATGGTTACAGTGATTAACGAGCTGGTAACCAAAGGCTGTGGCTACCAGTATTTCCAGTGATCATCCATTATTAGAAATTATCAAATCAGGAATGGATATGTCAGGAAAGGTGCACTCTGATGCAAGCACAATTGTTGAAACTGAAGCAGGAATTAAACCAGTCTTCTGTTTCCTGACATTGAGACGAGATGAGGACATTTGTCCCTACAGCCTTAATGATGCCCAGCCTTTCAGGCAGATGCCACAGAGGTTCCTACTGAGCCATGTGAGGATCATGGGACATAGCTTCTCATCATGAGATGAGATATACATGAAATTCGAGGAAATTTCAGACATTCTCTGTCATGTGGTAGGTCCAAGCCCAGGACAAGACATGCAAACAGTCTCGCTGAGTGACCCAGAATACTTCCAAATTTCTGTAACATAAATGACATGCCCTTGCTATGGGGCTGAGGGACTGGTTTTTATATGTGGTTGATGCATGTCATACTATGGAAGGCTGTGGCTTCCTCAGAAAACTGGGGTAGATGAGGAAATAAGCAATATGCTCTGAGTTATCACCTGCTTGCCTTTGAGATAGGTAGAAGGTGCATCTTGCTATTGATTTCACTGGTAGAGTGTGAACTGGGAACTCCTGCTTGTATTTATGAGGGTAAGGATTCAGGACTCCTTTCTTAATTCCACCACTGATTTATTGCAGAAGACAGGTAATGAGATGTGCTTTGAAGAGGCGTTCTGAGATTAGTCCTAGAAATAGTTAATATGTGAAAAGTTTTCTGATCTATTATTGTGTATCAAAAGTATTTATGATCAATGTGTTTGTAGGTGATTCTATTCTGTTCTAGCTTTTGACTGAAGTTGCTGCTGGGTAATGGCTGATGCACATTTTGGAAGCCAAAGAGCAACAGTATCTCCATACTGCATAAAGAATTGGACTGAGATTTTTGTGAGTGAAGTATATTTCGCCCAGAAAGATGTTAAAGCAGCCTTGTTTATCTTTACCACACACATTTTCCACTAAAGATTTGCTGTTGGGAGACTCAAAGCACTCAAAATAAGCAAGCATTTTATGAAAGTATTAAAAGCAAACTCCACTGTCAATATACAGTTTATAATTTCCCTGTTATTGATTCACTGTCCTTATACATCTTCCTTGCCCGAATCACCTACTAGCTTTACTGACTCAGCTGTGGTTTTTTTCCCCCCAGTCTTGCTGTTTCCAGCTTAATTCCCAAATTTCTGGTGCACTTCCTTGTAGTAGACACCAGGGAGACAAAAGTAAAACATGGAAGTAGGATCATAAAATCCATTGCCCACCATATGTAAGGTAAGACATAAGGAGCAACGACAGATACATCAGCTTTTACAAGTAAGGTCAAGCTCTTTGTCAGTGACCAACCTGTTGTAGGACAGGAATAGAAGATTAGGTAATGTCATATTTATGTTGTATGTTATCTTTCTCTTGGTGTTACTCAGAGGAGATAGTGATAGTAGATGCAGCAGGAAGACACATTTCCTGACATGAGCTTAGACCCAGTGAGCCCAGGTAGTCCCAAATGGAAAAGTGAGGGATGTGTTGTACTGAATATCCTTTTGAGACTAAATAATTCTAGTGGCTTATTATGTGTGAGCTCCAAAACCATGTTTTTATGGTTTCCAACTTAAATAATATGTAACTTATACAAAGAAGCTATCCTTAGAGAACAGAGCAGACCTGGAGTTACAGATTTAAATAGAAGGAAGAGAAGTGGGGAGTATATATTTTGATTCAGCTGTGTTTGAGAAGGGTTTGAAAAACCCTTGTTCCTGGAAACAATGAGATACACACCTGTTAGAATAGTTGATCTCTGGCCAGAAAGGATTCCTGTCAGGTGAAATATTAACCCATAAGGAATGCAGTTTCCTAGGGCAATGAGTTATTGGCTTCAAACCAACTTTAATGCAGAGCTAAGGTGACCATTTAAAAAACATATATGCATCCAGAGGTCTGCATGGCTGCCAGACCAGAATAGGATTACCCTTTCTTTTAGCTATAGCTTACCTGTTTGTAATTGGCCTGGTTCTGTAGTGCTGAAAAGTAATTTCTAGCTATATAGTGGACAAATGTCTATTACTTTGGTTGTGTCATTGCTGAAGGCAGGTGCTTATATTATGCAAATATAATAGCAGCTGGGAGCTCTATTAGTAATTCTAATGTTTCAACATAGAGAGAGAGCTCAAGGAATGTTCCCCCCACCCAGAATCTCTGCTGGGAGTGATAATCTTCCTAAGCAAGGTCAAATTTACACTGGATCCATGTCATAGAAGGCGTGAAAAGGGAAAGGCTCTGAGCCTGCTGAGAGTGACAGGTATGAAGTCCCAAGCCCCAATCCTTTGCAGCATGATGTGCTAGTTCTGCTAGTGAGTGCCAAGTTCAAGCTGCACCCACGGAACCCACCAGGTAGTTGCTGCTCCAAGAAATGCTTTTTAGGCCCTGGGAGGCATTTACACTAAAATGCCAAAATACCAGTGGAACAACTCATTCTTTCTGTCAACTCAGAAGGGGCTAAGCCTCTAAAGCATGATCTAGACCATAATGTTCATGCTAAATTGTTCCACTATTTTTTTTTTTTGTTCACAGAGATCAAAGTGCAAAGTATGACTTTCTGTCCATAGGCGGTGATGGACTCTGATGTGCTCTGCAGGTGTTCCAATGTACAGCAGGAGGAGGCCCAAACCTGCTAGAACTTACACCTGGGGGATAATTGAAAAAAAACTCAACTGTGCTCTCTGCAGAGTGAGTTTCTTCCTCTAAGTACTATTCACTTCCCAGTGACTTGGTGGCACTCTGGAGATACTAACAGTAGGACTTATTTGCTCCTTTTTGTGGTGGGTTTCAATCCACTCATAAATTCTTGTAGATTCCTTAGGATTAGAACCTTTTTGACTTAGGAAGTTTTGGAGAAGGAAGATGGGAGGAGGTAAGCATTACATCCCAAATCCTACTCACTCGTGACACTGAAATGGGAATTTATTCATGGAAGGTATATGACCTTACAAGAAAAAAGAAAGGCTTTATTAATAGCAATGTTAAAACTATCATAGCTAGGAAGCTGGGTCACAGGAGAAAGAGCAAGAAAATACTTCCTCTAAAGTTTCTTCTCACATTAAATGTGTGACTATAGCCTCAGAGAAGGACTGCTATGGACAGTGTCCAGGAAGTGTCTCAGCTCTCATTAAACACAGATCATTAAACATACTGCATTACGAGTCATTGTGGCTGTCACATATAGTTAGGCCACGCTGCTGCTGTTACCACTATGCAAAAGGCAGGATGTTAAGTTTTAGTATCATTACAATTTTGCCCACAAAAAGATCGAAAAACCTAACAAAAGCAACCACTTTGCTTTCCCTAACTCCTCCTTTTATCTCATACCTGTTAATATTGACCCATAGAGGGATTTCACTCCCCAGCAAATAACTTGATCATTGGCTTCTAGTCAGAGTTGACTAAAAACTGTATTTGTGGGCCCATAGTTCATGTTGCTTTCAATTACAATGAAACAAAGACTTATAAGAGACAAATTCTTTGAAACACTAAGCATTTCTGACAAGGCCCTTTGAGTAGAAAATGGAAACCTGATACTCTTGCAGAACCAAACTGAGCAAATGATCCCTTAACAAGAGAAAAAGGAAATGCAGCCTTAGAGGGGATCTGTAAATGGCTTCATAACCAGAAGCCCTACCAAACTCTTATATGGCATCTAGAGTTTTTATAAGATAATCTTTCTTACGGAGGTATATGGAAAACTGCACATCAAACTACACCCTCTACAGTCAGTGATTAATTTGCTGCTTAGTCCATGAACAGAGTGGGTCCCAATGTGATGGAGATCATGGCTACTATTTTTAGTCTGTATTTCAATAGCTTCGGATATCTTAAGCAGGTCTTGCCCCTCATCCCTCCCACAGGAATCTTTGCTGTACAGTTAACTACTGTATGTTTGCAGCTGGGATGCAGTCTAATTCCAGCCTTCTTCCAATGTGCTTCTGGTAACACAAGGCCAGAGCACTTGGTAATCTGTGATCCAAGCACACCTGGTGGTTAAAGCTATTGCAGTACAACTAGCAGAAAAAGAATAAATTGTCTGAGACAGGTACTAAATGCTTGAATGGACAATCTCCTTCCTTTAAAAAAACTCAAAATAACCTAACCAAAACCAGAAAGAAACCTCACTGATTCCATGTTCTGCTTTTATGTAAAAAAAACCCCCAGAGCAGAATAGAAAACCCACCCCCAAAAAAACAAACAACCCTCCACTCAAAACCACAATTCAGGTGACAAGGTGATATATAAACTAGCCAATTGGATTTTGACTTGCTGAGATCTATGTGATAACTCAGATCTTGTAACTGGGAGCACTAAATATATCTAAAATAAAATAAAAAAAGAAAATCTAAATTTTGTAGAAAATCTGTCACCCCCAAATTTCAGGAAATTGTATCCTGTTGTTTTATCTTCATTATGACAGAAGATAAACAGATAATTTTATTTGTGATCCAAACAGAAATACATTTTGGCATCTGTTCTAGGCCAATAGTTGTTCTTGCTATGAACATGCTTACATTTTATTGCACTGGGCTATTTGCCACTTTATGTAAGCTACACCAGCTGCTCTTGCTCTTGCATGACAGATTACTGTATGCAGCTCTCTGGTTTTTCCTAAAGCAGATAACGCTTTGTAAAATCCGGATAACTAAGTCTCTAAGAAGTGATTTTAAGTTATATTAAAACTGCGATAACTGAGAACAGAAGCAGTCCTGAAGAACTGTACTAAAAAGCTGCGACTTCAAGGGAAGATTGTGGTTGTGGATAGCTGGTTTTATTATTGTGCCTAATATATATTCTTATATTCTTTTACCTGCTATGTTTTTTTCTACTACTTGCTGTATTTGCTTAAAGTTGGCACATAATGAAGAGAAATATTAATAATAACCTTACACACTGAGAAAATGTCTATTTTAATTTCTATGGCAATGAAATACACTGAAATCAGCTTAGATCTACGTGAAAACAAAACCTCCAAGTTCTCTTTGTTGCATTTCTGTGACAGGTTTCATGCTCTGTTTTCTTGGCAACCCTCTGCATGGGAAAGCAGCATTATGCAAATAAAAACTCAAATGGCAGGCACAGAAGGAAAATATAACACAATTTTTCTTGACATCTTGGTGACATAGGTAAGATCATGCTATCACAAAATTAACCAAATTCTTTTTATCAGGTGTAAACTCTGCCTCAGCTACATTTTAAAACCAGTTTTCCTATGATTTGGATGCAACATGGCTGCAAAATCATATTAATTCCAAATTTAGAAATGTCATGCTTAAAAAGTAGTTGAACTTTGCTGGTTTTGATAGGTGTTGGTGATTAAAGTGCCCATAAGTATAAGGTTGTGTGGGCCCTGGTGCTGCAATAAAAAGTCAAAGCATAATTGGTCTGAGGGTGTGGAGAGAAGCAGCAGGGGATGCTGGTAGGGACAGTAAAAGCTCAACAGGGTTACGGAAACCTGCCAAATCTCCATCCTCACTGCAGGGAGCTCCTGATGCTGCCAGGCAGTAGGGAAAACAGATGGCTGTTGCTTTTAAAGCCACTAACATTAATTTCTGTGCCTGTTGTATATTTTTCCTCCTTCCCCTCCATTTTCCAGCTCCTGCAGTAGCTGCTGTAGCAGCCAGGCATTGGCAGACATTTTGGAAGGCAGCCACGCAGGCGGGTGAGTTTCAGCTGAAGATGATGGCTGCTTTGTTTTGGTTTTCCTTTTCCCCAAGCTGCCTCCACAATTTGGCAAAGGGATGGCAGGATTAGAAATAGTGGGATTGGAGAATATGCCAGAAGCTATTAGAGGGAAAGAGGCAGAGCTATAGTAAATGTGGAGATGGAGCAGTGCCAGTGTGGGCATGGGGGTTTGGATGCAATTAGCACAGCCGGCCAAACATACCCTAACACGGACACTTCACAGTTACGTGCTGAATAATCCTCTATGTTGTGCTTATTTTCAGTGGGGTGTAGCTGATACCTGTAGACAGGGCCTTGTTTTTTCCTCAAAAACAGCAATGATGTGGACCTGGTAAGTGTGTAGCAGCTAGAAGTGATTTCACAGAACATTCTAAATCAAATCTCTGTGTCTAAAAGAGAATAGCATGAGATGGAAAAAATTATTGTTTAAGTTTGTTTGCACTGTATTTCAACTATTCTGAAGCACTGTAAGAGTTTTTTTTTGTCCTTAGCGCTGTTGTGAAGACAAACAAAGCACCAGTTTGAAGGAAGACAGAAATGTATAGGATGCTGACTTTTAATTTTAGAATATCACTAAGAGATCGCAAAGAAAGACACAGGCTTGAGCTGAGTTAACAATTCAATGAAATATATGCATAGGTTGACATGCAGAGTAATGATGGCATATGACTGACTTGTCATTTACCTCAGGGGAAAGATTCTGCCCCTGTGCAGGTTTCTGACTGTTGATCTCAACCAATGAGTGTTTCATGCTTTTAACAGATGTTTCTGATTTAGGCCAATGAAAGCTAATCGAAGCTTTTTCTGGTCTCTGAGGAAAGAGCGCCAGCCCAATCAAACAAGCAAATTTGGAGCTTGGCATCTGAATTGAACAGCAAAACTGGATCATTTCCTCTTGCAAAAGCTGTGTGCCATCATCATTCTATGTCACTATAAAAATTTCATAATTAGCACTGACTTGTTATTTTTGCCATCTCCTGCATTTCATCATTTAGCCACTATTACTGTCTACCAAGAAAGACACTAAAACCACTTATTCAAAGGGCCTGTCTGCCTTGTCCAAAATAGCACACAATTCCCAAACCACCATAATATGATGCATACAGCTGCCCCAGCTATGTAATTGTAGCAAATATTTCTAGATGCACAGCCACAAAAGAGACTCAATAGAAGCTTCTAAGTATTTGATAGGGATGTATGTCCAATTTATATTCTTTTACATTTTCCTGTGGTGGCAAATTTTATCACCAATCTTTTGTCTGGTCTTTGGTTTATGAGCCTCACGTGTGAAAGCTAAATTTAGCATAGAATAGCCATAGTGCATTAAATAACAAAAAATTTAAAATCCCATTAATAAGTCAAATTGAAATGGGACTTATGACTCAATGGTAAGGTAGTTAAGAGTTATAGATCAGGACTTTTTATTAATGCTGCAGAACATGCTCCATCAAACTACCAATAAGTATATACAAATAGATGATTGAAACACCTGTAGATACTGATACTTAGAACTGAAATTATCCTTTGGCAAAAACCATAGCATTTCTCAAGAAAGGCTGTAGTATAGTTATAGATCCTTTATTAATGGCTTCCATTTAGGGATGATCTGTGATTAAAGCACTTAATTATTTCTTTGCTTTGTTTCCCAAGTAACCATGTCTCCCTTGCAGTCTTTGAATCTGCAAGTAGCTGAAGGATCTGGCGCAGAGTGCAGAACATGAACAAACATTTGGAAATGAGTGGCAAGGATTTCCTTGGCTCATCAATATTAGCACATTGTGGAATTAGAAAGAAGACAGGCATTGCTTTATTACCTCCTGTTCTCAACAGTCTCGGAATTTCACTTTTTATGTGCTGTCTATACAGGTTTTATTCCCCTGCAAAGAGAAATGGCATTTTCTCCAAGCCCTTAACTTACAAGTTGGCACAGTGGTATGTGTGATAAGAGATACTGCACCTCCAGAAGTGTATCTAGTTCCCTGATGTGATGCTGCTGTTTATCTCATCTCTCCAGGCATGTATTTTTTGAAATTTACTCTTGAGTTTAGTTCCCATTTTGTGTGAGGCTGTTGATGCATGCAAATTTTCTTGGTTGGGTGGGATTTTTGTTTATTACTATCATGCTATTGCAGTACTTGGTTCTGTTTTGGTGCAAGAACATCATTGTTTGCCTGTGGGACTGCTCTTTTAATTGTCTTAAGTGTCTAAGTTGTATATGAACTAAATGATTCATTGAGGGTGGCCAATTCTGGTGACAAGTGCTGTGTAGTGCCCTTACACAAAGACAAAGCATTACTAGCTGGATGGACGGGTAGGCATAAGAAATTTGGAAACTCTGAAATGGGGTAAAAAGTTTTTTCTTTTCTATAGTGCTTAAAGAGTGCCTCAAGAGTGTAAAATGCCCAAGTCATGTATCTTTAACCCAGAACTTGAGGAAGATGCAAAACCTCACAGTGGTGGGTTTAGAGGTTTGAGGGGAATTAATTTTACCAGTTTGAAAATGTGGAATAAATTACTCGACTCCATCCTAAAGAGGGGGCTGACGCAGCTGTGTGTTTTCTCACTGGTTTGACTCTGGAATGGGAAAATTTTCTCACAGCTGGGGGATTTATTAATCTCCTGCTGCAGGCTTTGAACTGAAAATACACCCTACTATCAGAGCTAGGTTCCTCAGGCCCTAATATGGGATTATGGTGATAACTGCATGATTTAATAAAATGTTGTAGTTGGGATTTGAGCAGGACCTGTTCAGATCATGCCAGCATAAACACTGGCCACGACAACAGGACATGTAAACTCTCAGCCCTGCGTAGAGCAGAAAGCAACAGGCCAGTAAAGAGGCAATGCTTCTAACAGATGCTGAAGTTATAAGACTTAAGGTTATAAGATGTTTAAAACCAGACTTTTACAAAAGCTGACATGGTAAAGTCTTGTGGGTTTACACAGGCTGCATGATATATATTAATGCTGCCCTTTGTATAGGCACCAATATCTAAATCAGTTTTGGGGGAAGTAAGACAGAAATCAAGTGTTTAATCAAGGCACTGTTAAAATTTACTATGTGTATGAAGGAGGAAAGCCTGTGTGAACACACTTCCAGAGGCAGTGAGTGAAATCCTGCACTGATCATTTCAGGGAAAGAGAAGTCCTAAAACATCCAGTAAATATTCCAAGGTTCTTTCCCTTCATTTTCCATTCAGAGCTAGAAATGGAGGAGAGAAATGTATCACATGTGGTTTACCCGTTGCTCATACTGTGGCTCCTACACATTCTCAGAAAGCCCTAAAAGCTTTTATTTGTTCCAGTCACAAAGAAAACCTTCAAACTATAACATTTTCAGTAAGAAATTAGTTCATAAAATGCAATGGGACTGCTTTCATCACCTGAGCCTCCTTCCTGAATTGCAGCTTGCTTCTCACTTTGACTCAGCTACCCAGCAGTCCCTCCTCCTGGGGTCAGCTGGAATGTTTTCAAAATAATGGGCTAAAATCCAAGACTGTACCAAAAGCTGCCCAGTCACCAAATGCTCCTGAACTAATTTCAAACATTATTTGGGAATGATTCTTCTTACATGTTGGAAATGTCTTGTGGCTACAATGGGTAGCTGATAGTGTCCTGCAAACATGTCCCTCCTAAGGTTTTAGTGTATGTTTGTTTTTAAAAATGTTGTTAAAAAACCTGAGATTCGGAGTGATGCCAGCAAACCTCTTTTCCATGTCACTTTGAAAGGCTTGCTTGTGTGATATAATCAAACCATTAGGAAATGCTTCTTTCTGAGGAAAATATAGAAAAAGGACTAAAGTATACAGGACTCCATAAGAATTTCATCTGGAAATCTACTGGTGGCTGTTTTCTTGGGCTGAATTTCAACAAGTGACAGAAAGATGAAGGGTTCTTGTACCCTTTGATCAATACACCCTTAGTAATTTTATGGAACAATGTGCATTTAAAGTATGGCTAGAAAATAGTCATTATTAGAATACAGGACACAATCACTTTTTTTTTTTTTAAATACTATTAATTAAATAACAACTTTATGGTTACTTCTGTAGTACTGCATCTTATTTTTGGAGATTATCTGGGACAGTGATGGTACTGGTTGTTTCCTTTGACTCCTATAAGTATCAAAAACATTAACATATAATCAATAATTCCATGTACTTCTGTTAATTTTGGCCAAGGATGGTTTCTTCGAGTGCCTAATCTCTTTTTTTTTTTTTTTTTGGTGTGGGCAGTCCTTACATAAGGTGAATGGTTGATGTTTGCCTGCCTTGGCTTCCTGACAAATTGCTGTGCTCTGTATATGAGTATAGGCATCTACAGCTTCCTTACTGAGGTTATTAAGAAAATCTCTTCTTGAGCTTCATCAAGCTGGCAGTGAAGGGACTATTTTGATTACATACTTTTAGCATCTGACTCAAGTCCTTCCATCTTTTGGGACAGATCATCCTCGCTGCCTACATCTATGATGGGTAGCACAGTTGTTCTAACCCATACAGCGGACACATAAAGTACCCATAAAGATTATACATTCTTAGAAATTTTTTATTTCAGAAAAAAAAAATTGCTGTTACAGAACATACCTTCCATGGAATTTGTCTATCTTGTTACCTAATATTTAAGCATTGTTTAAGCTGGTCCTGCAAAGGAGTTTAGTGACTGCATGTGGCTGATGTGGAATATCTGGTCATACAGAATCAGGATAACTTTCCACTTTATTATAGCTTTGAAATTCCATATAATTATATGAAAAAATCCTTAAGGTATTCATAGATTTACAATTGGCTTAATTAGTTTTGAAATCCCAGTGTCAGGGAAATGTCATGTGATTCAATGTTTGTTTTTTAATCAGTCAACTAACCAGGTGTCCAGAAACCTCTGTGTATTTTCAGTGACACAATTTGGACCACAGTTTCAGCTTCTGAGTCCTTCTTGTGCTTCAGGCTGGGATGTGTACACATGGACACCCAGAAATACTATGAAGAAATTAAGTAAGCTTATTCAGCAATAAATTAGCATTTCTGGTTTTGGCTGGCTTTTAAGTTTGCATCTGCAAACAGCTGAAGATCAAAGGCTAAGACTCCTGTATTTGTTAATTTAATTTTACATCTCATTCTTCAAATAGCACAAGTATTTAAATTTTTTACAGGTATCAGGACATCTTCCTTCATTGAGCTATTCCAGGGGCATTCAGGAAACCTTACCAAGTGATGATCATATCTATTTTATGGGCTGTTCTTGTTCTTACAGTATAAATCTCATATTTAAATTCCATAATAAGACATATTGGCAAATTCTGTTCAAATAATTCATTGCCTTTGTGGCATTGACCTGCTTTTAATTTAGACTGTGTTCATATTGTTTCCTTTTTTGCAGCATTACTGAACAAGAGGACCTTGTGGACTTTTGCAATGATTTGCAAAAACACCCTGAAACAACCTTTACTGAGATTATGCTTTGTACTAGTTGAAATTATATTTGTGAGGGTTTGGTAACACAAAATTAAGTGATACACATCAGACAGGCATTGTTGACTGGCAAACTGGCGGAAAGTGAAGAAAGAGGAGGAGTGTGTGGGTAAGGATGGCTACTACGTAGTAGCTAGCTGACTGTTATTTCAGAGAGAATAAATCTAATTTTTTTCTGAGGGACTCCCTGAATTTGCACCTGGGGTTCCTAGAAGTAAGCGTGTCTTGAGTCTGCAAGGATGAAAATTTTAATGGAGTTCCAAGTTTTTCCGTACATTTTTTGTGAATGGTAGCTTTCCAGAAACTATTGTAACAAGCATGGAAATTACAGAAATACTACCAGTAGTGAAGCTGTGCATGAGTTCTCTATTTTAGCAGGGTTCAGAGTTTCAAGAAAATCAAGTAACTGAAAGATGGGTCACATCCCTGGTTGGCCTTAGGGCCAGCTGCCACTCTGCATACATGAATGCACATGAGTCATCTCAATGCCTCGGGGAGGAGGTGGCCCCATGGGTTAGGGTAACATGACAGCTTGTTGGAAATTAGAGCAGAGAGAGGGGCCCTGCGGAAGTTTATAAGCAGAACAGGTGGCAGAAAGTAAGAGGTAATCACACATTTTAAATTAAAAAGGAAAAAAAAAAATCTCTGGGGGCTGTATGGCCCCAAAATCTTCAGCTAGGTCTAGGAGGGCTCCTGTGAGATTCAATGAATCAGTCACCTAGCAGGCATACTTTGGCAGGCTGCTCTGCCCCCAAAAACCTATTCCCTTAGTCTTCTGTACAGGATTTATATGCTTCATTGAATGTCCACCTGCTGCATGTGTACAGCAACAGCCAGCTCCTCAAGAGCCTTTTCAGGAGCCACGGAGTTTGGTGGTGTTTTTTGTCTCTGGGATAGACTTTTGGAATATATGCTGCAATTCCTTGGCTGCATACAAGGCATAACGAGAAACAGTTAAGAAATTATCTGAATAGTCTTGTGACTTCTGGTAATATGGAGTTAAAGGATGCAGATCCTCAGCGCATGATGCACTGCTCTCAGATCTCTTCGATACTGACTTTTAAACTTTTGTTACTAAAAGTCCAAAATGGCCTGGTGAAACAGATTCATGCCCTATGCTGTCAACGTAGCAGTGATACTGAGAGCACAGGGAAGTTGAGAAAGCAACAAGATTTTTATTTCTTTAGAGTTAATCATTTGTATAGGAGAAAGAATGGAAATACGTGAATGTAAAAAACTTGTTTTCTGGTATTTTAAGAATCTCTTCAGGTCTCATCAATGGGGTCTCAGTGTGGTAAGATTCCATTATTTCAGAGAAGATTTTATCCTTGCATGTAATTTATACAGCTGCTAAATAAAAAGGCAAACAAAGAAATTTGTCAAAAGCCTTGATTTCACTTACAGTACTTCCTCTTCTTTCCTTGCTTCCAGTTTGCCACTGCATCAGCTCTGGGTAGTGGTGGTCTGTGTACATGCCTTACATGAACAGTTGCAAGAATCATCTTTGTGCATTTCTATTTTTCTTGTTTTTTTCACCATTGTTTTATTCTTCCAACTTGCTGTTCACAGTGACTGACCATTCACCTTTTGAAATATTGCTGGCATTCTTATTCTCCTATTCACTCTCTGCTTCTGAGCACCCAGGCCCTGAAAGTCAAAAAGCCAAGGCTGTGTGGCAGGTGGGCAAGTGCTTCTTGTGCAAATACATTCATTTGCATTTGAATGTTCCTATTTGCATACAAATGCTTTCATTCATAGGAATAAAAGGATTCTCTCCATGTGCACCATTTGTGCAAACAAAAATTGGATTCATGAAACTACTCAGAAAAGTTGGGAGAGAGATCAGGTCTCCTGCCATTTTCACTTTGGTACTATGTTTGCAATCTGATAATATATGTCTGAAAAGAACCAAAATTCAATTTTCAAGTACTGTTGATTTTTAAACTTTTTACTGCACAAGTTTGTGGTTGGCTTTCCATGGTGTGCATACAGAGCCAGATGGTGTAGATCTAAAGTGATCTCAATTCCAACTGGGACCACAAGGAAGAACCATAGCATAAATGAAATGATGATTATAGTGATGAGGAAAGTCAAAATTTCTCCTCAGAAAAAAATACAATTTTCCTCAGAAAAACGTTGAGCTGACCGAAAAAATTGCTGAAACTGAGCAGAAACTCTGAAAGTATTTTACCATTAAATTTTTTAGATCTATAGTAGATAAATTTGTATTTAAATCTGTGGTTTTTTTATACCTTTTACTTGAGGCCATCACTAGCATAGGCAGACCTGCTTCTTTACTTGGCTCACAATTCTGTACACAGGTCACTTTTCTATCAGGAATTACCAAATAAATGCAAAGTGTTAGAAAACCTAAATAGTACTATGTATCCAAATAATTTGAGTGGTGCCATCAGCAAAGAAACGGTCATCATAACAGACAGGGTCAGCCAATGCTTTATAACAGATTACTGGCAACACTTTTTAAAATGATTTGTACTTTTTGAGTTGCATTTTAAGTGGGATGGGAAGAACTGTTGGAAGAGCACACTTGTTTAAGTTTTGAAAGTTTCCTTTATGTAGCAGACGTTGAGCTGACCGAAAATGTTTTTAAAAACATTTCTAATATGACTGCTGCTAATCTTTGTGATGAGAAAACCCAGAGCGCGGAATCTTCCACCAGAAACTTCTCTCTGGACACTGAAATGCTTCCTTTTACATTCTGGTAGTCATGGCTCTGCTCAGATCAAAATAGCCTGAAGAAGATTTTGAGGTAAGAAGAGGTGGTTAGTGTCTCTTAAGACATTTCATCCCAAGACCTGGATTTTGTTCCAATGTTGGTTTAGGAGATTAAATAGGTTAATGGAAAGGGTATGTAACTTTGTAGTACCTGTTTATTTCTGTCATGCAGCACTTAAGACATTCAGTTACATTCCTAGGTCCACAGTCAGAGATCAGTGCTGAAGCTGCAGATACAGCAAGGTTTTTACTTGGCTTCCTGTGTTTTGCAGTGTGTAATGATGTGTTCGGAAAACTACGGGCTCGGTGCTCGTGGCGGTTTTAGAGTAGTTGGTGCAGTGCAGTAAGAGTGACAAAAGCTATGAAACAGTTGCTTCTTTTACACATGCACATTGTAACTGAGCTCAGTAGAAAAACTGTATCTGAAACTTAAAAGCCCCGATTAAGGGAGATTATCACCCAGAAACTGGCCATCAGGACGGTGACTATAGGGAGGTATTTGGCAGAGGTGAAGTTGGCTAGCAGTCTATTGCTACTTCGGGTAAAGAGAGAGCCAACAGCTCATCAGCTGGGGAGTGATGTGGTGAGACTGTCCTAAAATCCAGTTAACTTAAAAAAATTTCAAAAGTTAATATTTACAGTGGCCTAAAGTAGAAGCAGGCATGGAAAAAGTTAGATTCTTCTTGTGCCTTGCACCTTCTCAGAGGCACCTCGTAGCAGCGTAGAGGAGCTCTAACACTTTTATAAATCCAACACATTAACCAGATAATTTATAGTCATTACAGTCAATATGTGTTTCAAAAATCCAAGAAAAGAATAGGATGGGGTTATTCCTGGCCAGTGTTTGGAAAGATGAAAAAGAAATAACAGGAAGATGTTTCACAGCTTTTTCAGAACCACAACTCAAAGGAATCATTATAAAGTGAAGAAGTAAAGGCCAGTGTCGCCGCCTTGCACAGAAGGATCTAAAAACTTTTTGTATTTTCTATCTCTGATTTCATTACTCCTAATAACTCGTTTCCTGATGGAAGGTAAAGAGGCACCTGAAATATAGATTTGAGTCCTTTTAGTTAAACCTTTATCTCTTTGTCATAGTGGGTTTTTTTCTTCTGTAGTTTCATTCATCTGCTCTACTGGAACTTTCAGTCGCACAGTGTTAAAATATGGCTGTTCTAAGCTAATATGCATTAACTTTTTAAAACCTGTTTTATACATAACCTATTGTATTAATATAAAACGTTAAGGCCATTTTCTCGTTTCCTGGGAATGGCCCATTACATTGTGAGCAATCTACTCTTGCTTTTTTAGAAAAGACTTTGAACTCAATACAAAAGGAAAATATAATCATGTACAACTATAAAGACTGCTTTTTTCCCTTTTGTGCAGAGTAACAGAGGTGGATGAGTAGCATGGTAATGAAGAGATGGACCGTCTTTATTAGCAGGCTCGGTGAAAGGGTTCTTTTCAGAACTTCAACTTTTCTTATCTTCTTAGTTTTCATGACGTCTATTCGGACTCTTTCCTTTTCTTGACTTTCTTTTAAATGTGTCTAACAGACTAGCAAAGCCAAGCCAGTTCATCCTTCTTTCCAAAGAAGGCTAGATACAAAGTCTAGTGGTTTAGATGCTTCCATAAAAGTTTTTCATAAATTTAGAGAAATATTGGTGTTTGCATTGCTCAGGAAATAGTCATGCGTATTGATGTCTCACAGTCATTCTTTAATTTCTCTAAAAACAAACACAACAAAGCCTTCCAATGATGTTTTTATACTGTAGTTAAAGGAGGCTAATGATATAGGAAGCTTCTTTGAGTAACAAAATAGAACTAGAAATACCACTTAACCCTCAGTCCTAGAAATTGGTTAATATAGTAGATTTGTAGAGGACTATTTGATGATCTCTCGCCCTCTTCTACAATGGGCTCCCAACCCTTTTTGGTATTTCTCTGCTCCTCCTCTATGCTCCCTATTTTTCCGCTGTTCCTCCTACTCTTTCTGCTTCAGTATTCTTTGTTATATAGACAGTTCACTTTTAATCTTGCTCAGTTAAGGAATTCCACTACAATAAAAGGTAATTGCCATGTGATTGCAAAAAATTCAATCTGGGTGGTACAACAGATGAGAACTATGTTCCCTTCTGCCATTCTGGTGCAGAGGAAGTATCCCATCATCACTGTGTTGAGCTCTGAGGAAGGACCCTCAAAAATAACAACCAAGAAACAGGAAGCATTATTTATTATCTGAGGCTGGGAAACTGGAACCTTAGTTTGTTGACTGGTATTTGCCTGTTATAGTATTATAAAGAATATTACAGTCCCCAGTGAAGGACATTTATTGCTGTATTACTCAGAGTAATGTATCAGTCCAGTAGTGTTGCTGTTTAGTGTGTGTATCTTCAGTGCACTAAGCTGTTAATAGATACTGGTTTTGGAAATATGTGGCTTTTATACAAAGATTGCATAGGAAAATCGAAGTATAAATAAGAAATGATGAATCGTGTAGACTGAAGCATACAAATAATGTCTCAGCAAAGTTGACTCTGGTTAGATCTCTTGTTATGAGCAGCTCAGAATAATGAATATGATTAGTTTGTTCAATAATGATATGTTCCAATGAAACCAGGTGCCTGCTTAGTGCAAGATTTACAAGGCACTTATCTTCAGTATACAGAAATAACTTCAACAGGTGATTTAAGGCCTTTTTTGTAACAGGTGAAAAAAGTAAAAATTTGTAGAACTCTGAATCAATAAGAGGTATTTTGATATGAGTCATCTAGAACGTGCTTTAGAAGAACTAGATGATCTCCAGAGGCCAGTCCAATCTCAAGGATTCTGTGAACCATGATTTTGCTTTGTGTATAACCTAAATCAGTAGTTATATAGAATTAATATTTCACTGTTTACAGGAATTTAACCAGATCAAACAATCTAAGAGTGTGTATGTGTGTATTTCAGCAACAGCATTACCATCTCAGCGAATTATACCTCCAAAACTGACATGAATTGCACGCTTATTAAATAAACCAGTACAAAGTGATTTACACAGATATATAAGAATTATTTTATATGCAAATGGAAATCTTATGTCATCCTTGACAGTAAGTCTGGTTTTAGCTTTTCATCAGAAGATTATTTAAGAGCTGGTTGTTGTTATTTAAATTAATTGGCTAGAGGTGGATTAAACTAGATAAAAGAAAAACAATTAAAACACTTGTAGTTCCATTTTTAGTTTTAAGCCGGAATGGTTACTATAATCTGCTCTTTTTAGCATGGGCTTGATGGACTTGTTTTAGGGATGAAAAATATTTATCCAAAAGAATTTATTAATTATAAAGCAGACATTTTTGCCAACTCTGTGAACTGTTTAGGGGATCTTCACTGTTTAAAATTCTTTTTAGATATGAGCACCATTTGTAGTTAAAATAGCATTTTCTTCTGAGAAATTTAATTTTTTAAATTGGAAAATAAATTTTCTTGGACATATACTAAGTGTTGAATTTTTAGGGAAGTGTTGATTTTTTTTTTTTACATTTAAATACAGAATATGTAACTAGAGATACTTTCTATTTCTTTTGGGGTCTTCAGCTGAATGTGACTGCTTAGAAATGCAAAACCAGTTTTATACCTAATGATAGTTAAGAAAAAACATGTATCTTGTACACAAGAAGCATATATGCTCACAATAGTGTAACAAGTCCTGATGTGGTTACTTTGAACTGCCTAAAAGATGTATGAAATATTTTTTCCTTGGCTGCAAGTTCCCACTCTATCCTTCTTTCTTAAGCATTGTAACTGTGTTGAAGGAATTTCATGTTTAGTACAAGTCATTGCCCAGTATGAGGCTTTTCAGATGATTGTGAAAACTCTTGAGACCATATTCTTATACTGATATTATCATTTTCATGTAATTTCAAAAGAAATATATACATTTAAATGTGGATTTTTTATAAATTCTGGATTATTAGTTTCTCATTAAGATTCAAGTATGTTGCTGAAGAGTTGTCTGGAAGGTAAAGCAAAATCTTTTAAATGCTTTGCACAGAATCCCTGTAATCCTTACATGGTTCTCATTCACTGGCTGCAGCCCATGCCAAAAAGGTATCAATATTAATATTTCATTTGGTAGGAGAAAGGCATAAAGGCAATTTGCATAATCTTTCCAAATGGTGTGGTAACTTTTCCAAGGGTTTAAATATATGAAACATATCTCAGCCTTACTATATTTATTACATCTTTTCTAGGTCAAGTGGCATGAATTACTCTGTAAAAAAATGAATTTGGAACCTGAGTTGAGCAAGAAGTGTTGCAACCACTGGAATATTGATATACCACAAAGTATAAGGAAACAGCCTTGTTTTAGTCAGTTGATCTGGCAAATTGGGCCTGTACTATCTTCACTTGCAATACAAACAGATACAATAATCTGTTAATGCCCATTTAGAAGCATGAGCTCTATCAGTTCAAATGAACTTCAGTAAGAGCTGTTCAGGTCTAGGCAGCCCATTGGGATAACATGGTTAAGGACTATTGGTTTCTGTAGCATGCAGCCAGCTTCAAATCCATCTGCCTTCTGCTCCTTATAGTAAGTGCTGATGACACAGTAAGAAAATCCCCACACACTTTGTGCAAGTCTAAACAAGACTGGTGATGGGTATATGGAATATTAGAAGGTAAGCTGCCTGAAAAGAACGTGTATGGGCATGTTCCTTTTGCTCTGAGAAATGTCTGTGCTTCTGAGAACATGCACATCACGCCCACTACAAAACATTCAGCCCAGCCACATACCCTGTAACTCTGGGACCTCCCTGCTAGCAACAGTGGAGCTACAATAGGATAGGATCTTCTACAAAACTACTTTAGTCATCATATAATTGTATCATCATACAATATGTCAATATTTACTCATCACACAATAGTGTCATGCACATCCAGTTACTTACCAGACAAAATCTCATCTCCCTAATGAAACACAGTGTGTGCAGACTTTCTGGCATAAATCAGACTCTGGGCCAAGAGGTAAAAGGGCCCCTGTAATGGGACATTTTCATTGGATGGTGAGCATACCCCAAATACTGCTTGTATGCTGTGCAGCTGAACAGGTTTGCTCAGCAAATCTGTTCCAATAAGCTGCTTGTGTATGTGCAAAGACCTCAAATTTTACTTCCCTCTGAAATACTACATTTAAATTTAGAAAGTATTATCAAAAAGCTGAATAAAATGAGGAAAAAGATGAAATGTGAAGCAAAAGGTTTAGATTTACAAATAAGAGGAGCTGAAAATCTGTGACTGTAGCTTTATAAAAATCAGCGAACAGGTATTGTAGAGATATAAAAAATTGGAAGATAGATTTACTGCTTTCAATTACTACTTCTCCCAGTTCAGGATCAGAGCAAAGATGGAAGAGAAGCACCACAGATTTAGAACTTAACTTGGAAGCTGATGAATTATATTTTAGATGTTACACGTAAATAAATTAAATCATTCACTAGTACAAGACATCTGCAAAACCAATAGTTAGCAGGACTGAACAGAGGATATTGAGAATAGCCACAAATATTTTGGACAAGATAAAAATAAATGGCATTGTAAATACTAACTTATTGGACCAGAAAGAGAAAATGTCTAAAATCAGGTACTTTATTGTAGTCCTCAATAGGGCTTACTTACATTTTTTTCTGAAATACTTAGTATTTGCTGCTGTCAGCAGCTGAATGATGAGTTGGACAAAGCAATCATTTGATTAAGGATGACAAATGCAGTTTTCTTCTGTTCCAGAAGAACTAGGCTAATTACTGTATGCTGTTCTGTCATTTTCCTCTGAGACTATTGACACATTATTCCTTTTGGTAAATTTCTTTTAACTTATTGCTTAGTGTTCAATAACTTAGAGGGAAATGCCCTGATTGTGTATTTCTCTTCATCACATATGAGCCATCTCACAGACTGCAGATGAAAATGGTTACTACCCAGACTAGTGTTGGCTTTGTGACACACTGGTAGAGGGTTGCATGCCCTTCTAGCAATTCCCAAGGAACATGTCCTGCTCTGGAAGGACTGTTCAATCCATGTGGCTGGCATGGGAGGGGGGAGGGACAAATCAGACTAACGGCACAGGTAGTTGAACTGGCACATTCATGCATTGGTTTTTGTGGTTGAGAAAACCAACAAGACTTTTGTGATAGTAAATTGTTTCATTTTCCTTATTTCAGTTACAGTGCTGGGTATACAAATATGGAAATAAGGTTAAATTTGGATGAGCTTCGGAAAAACTGAATTTGAACTCACGCTTTAAGTGCAGACGCAGTGTTGCTGTGAAAAATGCTTCTACAACTGTATATCTAGAATGAAGGAAAAAAGCATTATAGAATTTACTGAAAGATAAAGCTGCTGGCTGAAGGGTGGCAGGCTGCTGTAGCAGCATTTTTTTTGTGCTAAGCTGTTGCTTATTCTTGTTAAATAGTCTGCTCATAGTCTTTTACATAAATTCAGAAATATTTCATTTGAAATATAGGCTTAGGTAAGCCATGGATTTAATCACTATAATGACATGATTTGCAACTCATTTGGATTTTCATTTTTAGCTGAATGTAATACTATTTTATGACACTCAGACACTTGTAATAAATTCATTTATAGGTACTTGTTTGCACACAAAAAAACCCCCAGTGGCTTATTTTTATGGAAAATTTGTGCAAACTTTATATAATGTTGAGCAAGGGCAAGAGATTAAAAAAAAAAACAGAAAAAAAATTAATATGACCTGTTATTATTCTTCCCATTCTTAATCCTTATTCAAAGAGTTAAGTTATTCTAGTCCATATAGGGTGACTGCAAAGCCTAGATTAATAGTCTGGATTTATTGCTCTTTCAGTATGAAGCCTACTCTGGATGATACTACATGATACATATAATGGCACCTTTTTTTTTGTTTTTAGCCATGATGCTTGTGCAGTATTCTTTCCCATTATAATTGTTGGACCAAAAGTTAATGGGACTCTGTAAGCTTGAAGGTTTAGATCCCCAAAATTCTGGAAGGACAGAAATCCTGTTGTCATTGTTGACTATTGAGCTAAATGTGCAACATCACATCTGCATACCAAACAAGATATTAATATAACTGGAGGGTAGTAGTACTGTTTTTATTTACTGGTGTGTTGAATCTTACTGTGAGTTCCTGGTTTTAATGGGGGAATTAGGAAAGAGTTTGTGTAGAGAGTAGAAATATTTTTTTTTTCTGATGCTTCTTGTAAAGAACAACAAAAAACACCTGGCTTTCAAAATAGTTCAGTGTGGTGCTTGTGTGGGGTATTGTGCTGCTGTCATGCTCAGACAGAAATTGTCTCACCTTTCTTTCTTTTCCTCTTTCCTGTAGCTTATATGTGTCATCTGAGCTGAATCACCAATAATATGTAAAGCATTTTAAAACGTGAATAGAAATTATAAAAATTACCTTTGGCAAAACAGCTCCTTTAGTGTGACTATAATAAAAGGACATGTTAAAGGTAGCCATTTCTCATGATGTATTTAGACAAGGATGCTTCATGCTGTGATTGGAAATCACTGATTATCAAGGGAGATATTAATGATAATGAATGAGGAGAAGAGAGAGGAGAGAGGAGAGGAGAGGAGAGGAGCGGAAGACATCAGTCCTTGTGCACCTCACAGCCCTTCTCTTTCGAGACTTGCTTTGCAAGAGAGTAGAAAAGGGAAGTGGAAATGGCAAAAGNGAGATACGTGAACTGATATTTGTACAGATATGTGACTATCACGGTAATTGTACAGAAAAAAAATTAATGTTTTGGAATTGAAGTTATAAAGCATTTTAAGCACATATTTTGTTAGCAATTTCCTCGGCTTTAGTACACATGGGAATGAAAATCTGGCCCGTGTTAGTATTTTGATCCTCTATCTGCTGGTATGTAAGTGGTGTTTTGTGAGTAGGAAGAGAAGTTAAAGTGGTGTAGTTAGTATTTAGAGTTCCTGCTTTCTTTTATACACCCACACTTCTGGAAATGTTCCATAACTTTAAAAACAAATCTGAGGTCAAGAAAATGTCAGTTTTCTTGTTGTTATATTCGGGTTCCAGCAGTTCTATATTGTCACTGTTTGACTTAAAATTGTATTTTGGCAGAGGGGGATTAGTGTTCTTGAATTATTGTAGTTGTCATTCTCTTTATCAATCAAGCTTATTTGAGGTGAGGGAAAAGCCTAAATGAATGGATCAAATAAAAAGAATAGGGAGAGAAAAGGGAAATTGCTATGGGCCATGGTGATAGCATGAAACTCGTAGTGGCCCTCAATCTGTGCACATACTTTAAAAAAGTGAAGAACTAGGAGGTCACTAGGAATCAATGCGTATGAGGCATTAAACCATACATTTAATCACTGATCCAATTTTAAATCACCAAGTTATTTATTTAATTATAAAAGTTTTTACTTGTTTGTTATAATAATATGTAACTAATTTATATAAATATAGTCTGAGAGAGAAATTTCAGTAATGTGACCTATTGCTTCTCCAAGGCAAATCCAAAAGACCCATTTGAAAACCTTGTATTTGAGTGATTAAATGAAATGCAGTTATCAGAGACTGAAGCCTCAGCTGTGTAAGAATTTGAGCTGAAAAAATATTAATAGAAACCGAATGTGAACAGAACCAGAACCTGTCCATTCAGACACTGCATACTCAGGAAATTTCACGACTTCTTGAGGGAGGCTCATGGCTTAGCATGCTGTCACTCCTCCCAACAAATCATGGACCTGTAGATCTGGCCCGAACTTCAGAAGTCACCCAGCCCATCCTCCTGCAGTGTAATGGGATCAGTGACAGTTCTATAATTCCTGATTTCTTTATTCATTATTTATTATTTATTCATTCTTTCATTCTTTTTTTTTTCATTACCTTATTTCTTCCTAAAAAATTTCCTAATAGACAACCTGCAATCTCTTCCGGTAAGCTATTCCAGTCTTCGAGTACATTCATGGTTAGATTTCTCCCCCCACCTCCCAATATCTAATCTTAATTTTTGTCAAGTTTACTACTTCTTGCCCTGTGCAAAATAGAAACAGGAAATACACTTATGGTATGACTTTACAGTGTCCTTTTATACCTTTTAACACCGTTACCATGTTGCCTCTAGTCCTCTCACACTGAAACCATTCTAAAATACCCAAAATTGGACATGGTGCTTTTGCTGTGGCCTAAGCATTGCATAGCAGACCAGAGGGATTATTTCTCGTGCCCTGCATGTTATTATCCTGTTTATGCATTTCAAGATCATGTTGCTGGTTTGCTTTTTTGGTTTGTTGAAAGCTTTCCTTTTTTTGTTTTGCTACAGTGTGCTCAGATGTAGAAAGATCTGTTTTATAATGCATGCTAGATGTTGTACATTCCCAGGACAAATGTCAGTTATTTTTAAAATATGTCAAAACCAAATTCTGACTCTAATTTTAACCTTCTACATGCTTATTGTGAGCAGCACTACATGACTTGCCAGAGATTCCAGCTGCTTTTTTTTTTGTCATTTTCCAAGCAATGCAAACACACAGAATATTCTGATCTGGCAGACAGAGCCTGAATGCTAAAGTGTAGAACAAAGTGTATTATAGTTATATTATTGTAAAGAAAACTGTGTGCAGGCATATATTTTTATGCTTTTATACAGGCTTCTGCACACACGAACACATTTTGTTGTATTCCATACTATGGGATAAGAAAAGCAGAGTAAAAGCAAAAGTGCCAGGGCTTAGCTGGTCTATCTTATGCTACCCTGCTTGGGCTCCATTTTCCATTTCTTTTGATGGAGACTGCTCAGTGCCTTTTACTTTAACAAGGAAGTTGACACTACATATTTTGTTCAGTAAGAAATAAATCTGAATTTTAATTTCTTTGAAATCTAACCCCTCGCAGTTGGATGGTTCTAAGAAATTCTTGACTAAGTGTCATTTGGATGTGGTTCCATCCATGTTTTTTAGAATGTTTTTATATCATATGCCCTTTAAAGTTTTCCTTCACCTGTATTTCAGAAGAAAAGGTATTTCTTAGTTTAAAAAATATTAAATTGTTACTGAGTTTCAAATTACAAAGTTGTGGTTATACAAAACTAAACTTTGAACCAGACTTTGAGGTTTTGTAAGGTTGTCAATATATTTAAATGTATTATTTTCATCTGACTAAAATGTGCTAGAGGTGGTTCAAAGGTTGATTCAGTCTCAAAGAGAACTGCATCACAGGCTGTTAAGTCTTACATAGCTCTTCCTCAAGTTGATAGAAAAAATTGTCTGTATCCACACAGAGAATTCTAAACTTCTGTCCTATATACATAGACTTTAATATTTGTGTTGGCCTTTTGAAATCAACTGGACTGCAGCAAAAGACCATACTTCTTTGGAGAAGATTGTCATAGCAGGGATTTACCTATTTATATATGTAGTTATTACAAATCTCTCTCTCTCTCTCTCTAAAGGCTAGCCTTCACTAAGTGCTACAGAGGAAGATATATATCTTAACAGATTTCCTAATAATCTTTATTAGCAAACTTTCTTATTTATCAAAACTCACTTGTGATGAACTAATCAATGTGGCACTTTGAAATGTCAAACATTTTTAACATTTCATGCATTTTAAAGTATTTCTGGAAGCACGGAATGGAGTATCTGTGGTTTTGGCATTTAGTAGTAGTGATCTGGATCTATATGATGGCAGTGAATTACTTAAAATAAATCTGGATAACTGCTTTTGAAAATATTCTTTGAGGAAGGAATGTAAAGACAGCTTCAAGAGGGCTTAGAAATCTATTTGGCTTGTCTGCTGAGAGACTTGGCTGCCCATCAGTCTCTCTTTTCTACTTCTGGGTCTAAGTAATGTGTTTGCTTCTAATAATGTAAAAACAACTCCCTTTGTATATTTCCATGAGATCAGTACAGATGCATTCTTATAGTTCATTGAAGTTTGCCTGACAGTCTGTTGACTATATAATTGCTGAATCATCACTGCCTGTCCATTATGAGTAAATCCCTCTTACCTTTTGAACAACATGACTCATTTTGAAGGATACAAAAGCTATTCATTATTGTTACTGCTTCTTGGCCTAAGTGGTTGCCCTGAGTTTGAGATCCTGCAAACTGTTTCTGTTGGAAAGGAAGTTGACTATAAGAGCAGAGGACCTCTTTAGAGAGCTGCACTGAAGAATGTTTGAAGGTCTCATTTTGTGCTTATGGGAGGATCTAATCAACAACAACCAACAAATTCTTTTGCCTGTAGCATCACCAGGTTTCAGCACAAAATGTATGGAAATTTTTCTAACAACCATTTTGCTAGAGCTATTCCAGGCTATATTTCACGTTTTCTTGCTATTTTTTTACTACTTCTTGTGTTTCTCTTGTTTCTCCCTTATATAAAGGTGGATAGGTATTTCCCAAAATCACCTCTTCCCAGTGCATTTCAAATCATTGCAGTCTCCCATGGACCTTTGGAGTGAGTGCAGGTGTTTGTACTGTGAATTGAAGGCATTTGTTTTAATAACCTAACTAAACTTAAACCATGCAAATACTATCCTATACCAGCTTGGAAGAAAAGAGCATGGTGTCAGTGACTATCACCAGGACTACCAGCTCTGATTTAATATTATGAAAATTGAGTCTCTTTTCCTTCTATTTTAGATATTCTGTCTACTTCCTCTGTCCAGACCAGCAACCTTGCTATCATATCAGATTCTTTGTGTTCTATTTCTGGGTTATGGATTTGTCTGGAAAGTCTATGAACTGCCTCTTTTCTGTGCACTGACCACCTTGTCTGCATAATCCTTACAAGGTGTACTTTTGAAAGCATATTGGTTCTTGACTCCAAAAAATATAAATATTGAAAGAAGGGGAAATTATGCTGCCATGAGACTGCTTCTTCAGATAATATGGAATATACAATGCTTCAACTGAATTAATGAGCTCTGTATTTCACACTGCTCAAATTACATGATGAGGGAGTTCATGTCAGGCCAAGAACTAGAACTGAATCTCTGCAAACCCAAAAGAGTTTGTTAAGATTTGACCCGTCAAGCTCTTTCTTTATGTCTAATCTGTCAGAATCAACCAGGTGACCCGTGAATAAGCCTAATGATTTCCTTGTCATACAGCTGGCTGAAGAACACATGCACAAAGTGTTAAAATTTTCGTTTTGTGTGGTATGCTGAGATACGAAAACTGCCTTCTGTACCTTGAGCCTCTTGAGAACCAATCTCCAGACAGCTTTCTCCTATTCGCTGTATTACCTCTCACAGTTTCTTCCCTCCAATTTTTTACTTGCACCACCACTCACCTCTTTCCCTTTCCCTTTCCCTTTCCCTTTCCCTTTCCCTTTCCCTTTCCCTTTCCCTTTCCCTTTCCCTTCCACTTTCCCTTTGTCTTTCCCTTTCCCTTCTTTCCCTTCACTTTCCCTTTCCCTTCCCCTTTCCTTCTGGCCCTATCTCCTCCCTAAGCCCCGCCTTAAGCTTTAGTTACTGTCACCATCTTTGGCTCTATCACAAATAATCTGTAAAGCAGTTACCAAAGTTCTCTCCCTCTCTTTTCTCCTTGCCCTGTATCACACAATTCTCACGAGCATATGTGTGCTTCAATTCTCTGCCCCACTTGCTAGGTACAAGATTTCACTTACCAGGAGGCAGAACCGTGGTCTAAGGAGAGCCAAGTTTGGAGACCCTTGCTTTTACTTCCCAGTGGCTGGAAGAATAGGACTCAATGGTGGGGATCACAGGGCAGGGGAGTACACAGTATTCCTATTGCAAGATGAGACAGTTTGGCCAGACAGTGGCCGTTTCCTCTCTTGTTTCAGGCCATGACTCAGACTAAGCCAGAAGTGCAGAATATGTGATAGAAATTGCAAATTGGATGGCTAGAGGTCAGTTAAATCTGTAACTTGGCTGGTAACACTGCCTGCCCCACCTACCTAAGGCAGATGACATACTCTATGCAATGACTTTCTGTGTTTTTTATGATAACAAGAATCAGCCAGAATCCAAAAAAATTAAAATAAATGTGTTTCTAAACAGCCACTAAACCACAACTTTCTGGATCTGTTTGGGTCCTGCTGGACAGCTGTAATTGCTACTTTTCAGACAGAAAAAGCCCTACTATTTTTGAGAAAATGGATATTGAAACCCCTATAAAATGTTCTTGATCACTCTATTTTTTCACTCATATTCCCAACACAGAAGCCTATCATTCTAGCAGAGGTACATCCCATTGTCAGTGGAAATTTCACCCAAGGAAGGATTTCATAATAGTGGGTTTTGCAAGGCACATTTGTAGCAAACAAATGCCAACCATTCCTCTTCTCTACTGCAGGGTAATTGTGTTACAGTGAAAGGCTTTTAACTATGAATCTGACTGAATTGCTCAACCCCCCAGGAGACATTCCTGGAACATGAATTTCAGTCTGGCATGCTGAACGCGCTGTTCCCGCAGCTGCTGCTACCACTGACCAGATACTCCGTAGGAGGGGAGCACTGCAAGACAGCGGTGGCAAGGCAGTCCTGAGAGAGTGTGGGAGAGAACAGCCCTGCTTCGGAGCATGAGCAGCATTGACTAAAAGCTTCAGCACAGATTTTAGAAGTGTTATACACGAAACACCCATCTGAGTAATAAGAGTCACTGACTGGCATTCTGCTCTGATCACAGCCTTTTAATTGCCTCACTGTTTGGTTAATCTCAGCAAAAAAAGTAAAACCAAATGCACTTTAATATTTTTCTGGTTATTTTCAACCCCGAAATCAAATAAATTCTGTCATGTGCTGTACTACTTACAGTGATGAACAACTGTGCATCAAGGATTGCCCTTTCCCAACAGTGTCTAGTTCACATATTCATTTAATGAACATAAGCATGGAAAGGTGCTTATTATGGAGTACCTGTCATAATTTTGATTTATATTCATGAAAGCATGGTGTTGGCAGTAAGCTCCTGGAACTTTACCTTTTGCTTTTCATCTTGACGCCCTGCCCAAAAGAAATGAAGAGGCCCTGTTGCAGTTCTAATTTTCTTTTGGAAAACAATACAGAAACACACTTCAAATAATATTATTCTCTTACCCTAAATTGCTGGATGCATAAGGAAAGGACACAAGACTTAGAGAGTCCTTCTATGGATACTGTCTCTAACCAGATTTCTATCTGATGTCAATTACTTAACTTCCTTTGTGTTCCCAAACTAAATTTACTCTTTAGAAAGTTCAAATTAGCATTTAAAATGTATCGGTGCAATTTAGGAAGCCCTGTGCTGCTCAGAACCCTCTTCTCCCTTCCCTGGGCTGACCACTTTCTGAGCAAGGGAAGAGTCTTTCCAAGAATTAGTCCCGGCACACAGCGCTTTAGGTAGTAAAAGACAGCAAACTGAGAACAGTGTTTTAATTTTGCATTGTATCATCTCTGTACCACGTGTACCAAACATGTACCAGCATGTTTGTGTGATTAATCTTTTTTTTTCTGTTCAGGAAGAAGTAGGTGCAAACCTAAACAAAGCAATGGGAGACAGGATACTTACAACACAGTGACTCATTTATTTTTGGCCAGTGGACTGAGATGAAAAACAAAAGATTTCCGAAGCCTTATGACACACACAACCACTATCCTCCTTCTCTGAAGGCATTTCCAAGAACAGCTACGCATGAGAAACCCCCTAAAACTGTTTAACAGCATCTTTCACACGATCATCTCTAAGTGCACTCAGGGCTGAATATTGTTCTGATAAGCAAACTATTCTAAAGCACAGGATTTCAGAGTTGTTCTGGAAGATAAATGGATGGGCAGGGGCAGTTTCAGGGCACTTACCCATTTTTCAAGGTCACAAAGTCCCAGATGATGTAATGGTTCAGCCATGCTCATAGGAACATAGGTGCCCCAACAGCCTGAAAAAGAGAAAATGGGCAAAGTGACTGATTCAAACTGGAAGTCTATAGCAACAGTATTTGAAATCCAGGATATGGGAACAGGCTATAGGGCCAGGGACATGGGAAATGAATTCAGACATGACTCTGAATGAAGGAAATTCATGACACATGAGAGAAATATATTCTTTATGGCTAACTGGGATCAAGTGAGTTCTCTACAACTTTGAGCAGGCTGTTATAAATGTAGTGGGGTTTGTTCTGGTGCTGTAACTCAGTGTACTCCAATCACATATTTGCAACGAAGTATAAATGTGTTTAAATATGTACGTAGTCTATTGAGGCATTTTTATTTTGTCATTTCCTCCAAGAACAAAAATCATTCTTTATTTGCTGTTTATTTTAAAGGATCCTTCAAGAACTTAGGATAAGTCCTATGAAGAGCTGCCTTTGTCCATTCAGATTTGGACTCTCTGAGATTTGTATGGTAATAAACAGCTGTCATTACTGGGGTACTGGACATGATTTCAAGGTGTGCATTGTAACTACACCCTCATGCAGCTAAGCAGGGGGAGACCCAAGCAGTGTTTCCCTCCAGACCTCCACCTTCCATGAACAAAAATCCCTTAGCTTGAGGGTCAAAAAGTAGCATTAAGTGGTCCAAACAGGTCTCAAATCCAGATGACAGAGATTCAGATAATGTGAAATTTTGCAGTCTATACTTGCCAGGTATATATAAGCTGTAAATGTGTTTTCAGATCTCACATGGTAAGAGGTCCAGAATGAAACAAAAGAAAATCTGCTTAACATCTAGAAGATATTTCACTTAAAAATTATATTTTTGAAAAGAAGCAGGAACTTCTGAAACTCATTATTGATTGGTCTGATAGACAACAAAATCTGAAAAATATTTTCCTGCATCTTCCTTGCTCTCTTTCAAATAGGCTTGGGATATCATGTATCCATTTTCTGGGCTGTATCAGGAAATGTGCCAGACCTAAGATGTTTTTTTCTGTTTTCTAGCCTAATAATAGTGATACCCCCTTTTCTCAAGTCTGTCGAATGACACGGGTACAGCTTGCACGCACACAAAGAAATTTTGACTCATGGGATTATTTCTAACCTAAATGTGGCTCTTGGTTGACACAGGAGAAAGAGAACTTTTATTGGCCTGAAAACAAGCATTCAAAAAGCTGCTGGACTGTAATCAAAGAGGAGGATGACAGGCTGAGGAGAACACTAGGCTTTAATTCTTTTATTTCTCATTTGAGCTGTTTACAATTCTGAGAGTTCCTTGTCTTGTTGGCAAATCTCTTAACAAGCTCAGCCAGGAAGCAGCCTATTTAGTTTGCTTTTGTTGAAGCTCTTTTTGCCTATAATAACAACGTTTAGGGGGATGTTAGCTCATAAAGGTAGATCTTAACTTCTTTATAAACCTTCACGTTAAGTACCTGTCTTACACAAGTACAATGACAAGAAAAAAAAGAGCACAGAAAGGAGTTGTCCTCTCCCAAATACAGAAGAAACCCTGTAAGTGGGAAATCTCAGAATGATGTGATGTGATGTGTGTAGCCCACACAAATGTGATTAATACATAACAAGGGCAGGGCCTGTGTGAGGTTAATTACTATGCCTGAGGAACATGCATTCTCCAACAGAAAACAGAATAGCTGGGTACAACTGGGGATCTCAGTAGACTAATCAAAATACACGTAGATCAGCACTTAAGCTGTGAGACTGCTCACAGGACCCCAGATAACTCAGGTATCTCATTCTGTTGTTCAGACTCTTAAAGAATTGCTTAAAACAGTTACTACAGAATGGAATTCTTTAAAAATAAAAAATTTATTTCCTTTTAGTGAAATTCAAGATGATGACTTTTTAATGTCTGTGTCAAAATATGAAAACATAAATCAAGTTCTTGAGATGGCTAAAACAGATATTTTTAAATGTATACTTTTAAAAACTAGTTATTTTTTTAAAATTTGAAACTCTGGTAAAAATTGTTATAAAAATCCAGGCTCCACAACTGCTCCAAGAAGTAGTTGTAACAGCAAATGAAGGATTTACTTGTACATTTTTTGAATGTATCTATCACTCTCTACCTTGACGATCTGAGAAAAGAGATACGGTATTCTTCCTATATATTAAGGTGCATTGTCTTTGCTTTCATATTGCCTGGCATATTTTAATAAGATGGTGTAATATAGCCATGTGTGCAGGCATATTTATTTTTCAATTGAAAATCTCATCTGTTTCCATGTTAAAAAGATGAAAAATGTTTACCAGAGTCCCTCAACAATTAAGCAGTAAGTGTACATTGCACATTTTCATAAGAGCATATATGTATTTTTCCACATTAGAGCTAATTTGATTTGACATCAGTGGAAAGCAGAACACACTTCTTTTGTAGTTTTAAGAATCTCCTGGTCTTTTTAGATTTAAAGTGCTATTACAAAATACACATAACAGGCACAACCTTGCAGAATTCCCATAATATTGGCATTATGAAGGTTTTTACCTTGAACTTTTCACATCTTCCAAGCCAGCAATTCACAAAGTTGATGATTTAATTTCTGCTTAAAATTCATAACTCAGGAGCACATTTCAGGTACAGTCCCCATCTTTTTCGGTGGAGTTGTGAACTTAATAATAATCCTTAAAGCCATTGGTGAATAGTAGTTGTAAAGCATTTTTCACAGCTTTTTTTTCTTAGTTGTCTGGAGACAGAAACTGAAATATTGGTGCAGATTGTAGAAACTTATAAATTCATGTGGAATGACTCATGGGATAATTAGCATGGCATTCTCATGGAACGTGTATTATTGACTGTCCAGATCTCTTTATAGTTGAGAAGCGTAGAAAATTTGTCTTCTCAGTCAATGCCTATACAGCTCGTTGGTATAAAACAGGAAAAATACCATCCTGCCTCTGCGAAAAGTTGTGTCCTGTATAATACTGAATATTCTACTA
Source organism: Daphoenositta chrysoptera (assembly GCA_013397915.1). Classification (NCBI taxonomy): domain Eukaryota; kingdom Metazoa; phylum Chordata; class Aves; order Passeriformes; genus Daphoenositta; species Daphoenositta chrysoptera. The sequence goes on from VZRO01008241.1 coordinate 259,995, forward strand.
AAATTTCTAGCTCAGGACAGATTTGAACAGTAGCTATGCTACCTTCCTTCATCCAGTGAAACCCAGAGGAAGGGGAGAAGGAATAGGATCATCAGGGATGGAGAAACAGCAGGACAAACATTCTGCATAACATACTACATTAAAGTAACAGTACATGACCACAGAACTTCACAGTGCCAATTCTACTGTATTGGTAAGAAGTTTTTTTGACCTGATTCAAATGATGGTTTACAGCATTAGGCACAGACATCTAAGACTGTATTACTGGGATAGTAGCACTGCCATTGCCTGGGATAGGGTCCTTCTAAGTAAGAAGCTGCTTTCAGTTTAAAAAAAAAGATAATTGAAAAGCATTTCTTTAATTAATTCCTTATCTTGTTCTCTTTATAATCATGTGGAACTATTTGATGTTTTTGGAAAGGTTGTGCCTGGATTCAGCATTATCAAACTGTTCCACTGATTTTTGTGGTGATGATGATTCAGTTTCATATTGGCTTTTTAAATTTTGATATATAACATGTTGCAGATTAGTGAAATAAAGCTTCCAAGTAAATACAGATGTTTTAGTTGGGGGATGAGGGGGAGGAAGACATTTGGTAAATTGTGCTTCCGAGTCATGAACAACCTAAGTGGTGTTTCTGCGTTGCTTAGTTACCGTTTCTGTTTAGTTGGCAATGGTGTTCACTGAAAATATTTTAGTTTCTGCTCCTGACAGCTACAAACGTCGGTTCACATGTAATCTTATAAACTCATATACTGTTAAGTGGATGCCCAATACACCTCCTCAAATATGAGCAATGGATAGCATTGCCAAGTTGCAAAGTCAACATTGAAAAGCACAGTCACGCTCAGCTAATTTACAGAAAGGTTTCACTGGCTGGTCCATTTCTTCAGCTGTTAATAGTCTACCCTGACACATGCAGAACAAAGTTCAAGAGCAAACACGAACAATTTGCTAGACTAGTTGGCAGAAGCCAGACTGCACAAATGGCCTCAGGAGACTGATGCTGACTTTATGCCAATTTCAAATCTCTGCTCACTCTCCCAGTTTACCAAAAAAGCTACTTTTCCTTTCAGCCACACTGCTAAGGGCAACATAGGGAAGGCTGGTATCTGACTAATGCTTACCAAGTGTTACAAGGCTTGAGCGGAGGGAAATATGCAACCTTGTGACCCTGACTCAGAATAGCCAAACTCCATCTGCTCTGAAACTTCAAATGGTAAGAATGCCTCCATTTCTTACTGGACATATTTGGAGGTAAGGACTGGGAATGACTCCCGTCTTGCTCATTTTAAGCTGCAACATTTTCATGAAAAAAATTGAAAAAAATGTCTGTTCTTAATTTCGCTGGGAAGAGTTAATCTTAAGAGTTAAAGACAACCCTCAGATTTTAAGCTTAAGTGATGTGTTGGATTTAAATGCAGTTAGGAGTCAAAAAGTAGCAAAAGACTTGGTTGTACTGTGAGCTCATAAAACTTCACAGTTCAGATAGCTGCAAGAACACAAAATGTAAAAGGAGCAAGTGGATCTATTTACAACATACAGGCAAAAATGTATTAACATAAGTGGTGGAATGACATATCACACATGCATGTTGTTAGGACTAAAATATCTTTGGAATCTGATAGTTCTCAGGAAGCATTTCACAACTCAAGGAGCTGCACTCAATACAGCAAAATCTTGTGAGATACTATTTCAAGAAGTAAAAAGAGACTAATCAGAGAGTTTAAAATTAGTGGTAGCTTATCTTGAAAAGATCATATGATCACATTTTTTATCTGCAAACAGCAACAGTGAGAACTACTTAAATACATACAGCTGGTGAACTTATGTCTGAGGCAAACAATTATAACAACATTCCCTAACTTTCTTGGAGCATGAATCATCTTTCATTAAGTTTTTCGTGGTAAAATTGTGTTCTGTTTTAGCCATGATAAATTCAACATCTTTTCCTTTTAAATTTTTTTTACACATGACTTTATCCAGGGAAAGCTCAGGAACTTCAACTACAGAATGTCATAAAACCAGAGAAGAAGAATGAACAGGTACTATAGCTTACAGCATATTCAGCATATTACTGATAGATAGAATCTTTCACAGCAAAACTGGATATGATCCTTATGCTTGGATCACTTGTTGTATTTGTTGCAAGGAATCCTTATGACAGATATATTAAAAAACATCAGTGAAAAATACCACTGATTCCTTCTTAAACAAACTGACTCATTCCAAGTAAGTGTCAGTACTCCTGAAGCCATGTGTTTTTACCCACACTAGAGGATAACTGAAATCTCACTGACATTTTTCCCTTGAAATATCAATATAATGCTTCTTTCACATTCTGAATAACTAGTTTAAAAAATAAAAAACACTAATGGACCAGTAAGTTGCATAGGAAATACTACTAACAATAATTACGATTCTGCAGTTTAAGTTTGGTTCAATTATTTTATCATTTCTTAGTCTGGTAGTTGTCAACTTTGTGCATCTCGTTGACTTCTTTGAATCTACCACCAGGGAAACTCTAATCATTGTGTACCATATTCATAGGATGGGTGCCTTTGGCTATTGTTAGAGATCAGTCCTTTTCTACAGGGAGAGATTATTTATTTATTTATAAAATGAAATAACTTCAATTCCTATAATGCTTACAAATCACTGAGAAGTAGATTTACTGTCTGTAGTATCTTTCACGTTTGGCCCTAATAAAGTGAACAATAATGTCAAAGACTTCTTGTTGTTACTTTTTAAACCATCACTTTTATAGTGATAACAATAAAAACTTGGGAAGAAATTAAAAAAAAACAAAAAGGAATAACACCCCATATCACATAAAGACTTCAGTATATACACATTTGACCATCTCTACACCACTGAAGTCGAAGGAATTCTTGAATTACCTAATGCTGCAAATATCTTCAGAAATGAATGCAAAATGTTAATTACTCTCTGCCTCCTTTTAAAAATAATTCGTAAATCCTCTTTGACAACAGCTGGAATGATAAGTAAAGTAAGAGCATTTGGCTTAGAATAATCTAGGAACATACTTCCATTGCTCCATACATTACCACAGACATTTATTTCCTCCACCGATATTTTTCCAGATTTTTTTTCTTGTTTCCATATTATTTGCAAAAACATAGTCTTGTGCTGAAAGACTTTCTAATCCTGCTCTAGGAGGCAGGAAAGAAGGTTGGCACTTTTGTTTGTTTGTTTGTGGTTTTTTTTGACAATTTAGTCAGAACATTTCTGGTGACAGCCAAAGGCCCACTTACCTCTCACAGGGTCTTGTCCAGCAGCCTGTGAACTGATAGTTGGATATGTTTTCAAACAAAGTCTGACTTAGAATAATCTAACTTTGCCAATCTAAGAAGATTTTCTGTTTTATCAGGAATTGAACAAGCCCAGTTTCATAAATGAATAAAGTTATTTTTAGATACTTTGTTTTGAAGAGGATTTCTGGAATTTTCTACCTAAGCTTTTCAACACATTTCTCAGTCAGATGATCTTTTCATTTCCAGTTTGATATATACCTGTGCAGTTCACTTATAAGTATTTATTCCTGTCTACTGTCTGGAAAGTTAAATTTAATTATATTCACAGAGAGAAGAATTAAAGCACCATGCACACTGATGAATGCAATTCACTTTGCAAATTATTTTTATGGAAATGTTAAAGAAGGTAGCAGGTATTCACTTTGCACTGATAGAGAACAGTTCTGTTTCTTGCAGTGGAATATTAAACAGCAAAAACATTGAGAATAATAATAATGATCTTTCTACAAAGGGTCATGTTGCTGATATGGTCACTTGGTCACACATCCAAAATAATTTACATCCCGTTCCTTTTTTATTTAATTTATAAGAAATCTAAAAAGCTGTTGTTAAGATTACATACAAATCCTACTTTTTGCACCATGAGGAGATGAATGATTTTGGTTAAAACTAGAATTAGAAAAACAAAAATGCCAAGACCATAAGGCAGTAGTCTAAATTAAGGCACAGTAACAATTTAAAGGAAGCAGAAGGAAAGTCTTATCAGAAGAGATAGAAATCTCATAAGCTTCTTGCACTACAAATGCTGACAAGTGAAGTATAAACCCAAAACTTTTAAATTCCTTTTGCAGAGTGTCTTATATTTGAGGTGTCTGCTATGGCATAAAGTATTCTTCTGCCAGAAGATAAGCATAATTTTCATAAACTGTGCTTTTGAAATAGTTGAACATGCAAAGTACATTAGAGCATAATGTTAGTTAATCTGATTTCACGTTCTAGCAGTTGCAAGTGCAAAAGCACACAACAGTATGATTTATCTCCAGCACTTTAATATTCTTGGAATGCTTGTTAATAGTAACAAAATTCTGGCAATTTTTGTACCTACAAATAAAATGTTTGTATGTCAGCAACCTAAAGGTGATGGATTGAAGATCTGATTCCACTTTCTCCAAAACCACATGCAGGACAGTGATTAGTAATGTTGTCTCTGTGTCCTAAGTTTATGGTTGACAGGATCTACAGGGCCACTTCTGCTTAACTTTCATTGGTGTAACATCTATATTCCAGTCTTACTCCAAACTGACTCGAGTTAATGGCAAAACTTCTGCATCCCTCAGAGCTTTTCCTTGGGCTCTTTGCACCATATGGAAGCAGAGCTGCTAGCTTGTTGTAGATCCCCTCTCAGACTGCTGCTCCGTGCTTGCTTCCCAGAAGAATCTGTATAAAACAGAAGCTTTCAAGGTTTTCTTCTTCCTGTGCCCCATGCATCTGTTAGCTTTAAATACTATCTTATGGATAAACTTATATGCTCAAAATAAGAGACTGGGTACCTGTGTCACCTGGGAATATGTAATGGGTTTGTAACAGAAGCAGCTCAAGGAAGGAAGACTGCCTGCCTGTTGGAGCACTCTGTAATTCTGAGACTATTGCATAGTAAAGTACATAGTCAGTAGTAGTGGATGCTTCTTACTAAATATCGCTGCTAAATATAGCTGTATTAAGTCTTCCAGACTCACCAGTGAGCAAATGTAAGAGCCTTACCTTATAAGTAATTAAAGTTTCTACTCTAAAGCCACCACTCCACTACTGTTTAAGTCTGGAATTTATGTGCTCGAGGCCTTAATACTGAAACTCAAGCATGTCCCCAAAACAAAGCTGTATCATAAACATCAGCATAGGTGCACTCCATCACTGGTGACAATACTGTGACATCAAATATTTCCTTTGTATAAACAATTCCAATAAGCTAATGACTGAAAATTATTTGGAAGGAAGTGAGTGTAGCACTGCAGCATTTTTTCATTAGTTTGGTCTTGCACAATGCTGTCCCTCCTTTCCTTCCTGCCCAATACTATTTTAGCAATATTCAAGGTTTTTAAAAGAGGCCAGAAAACAAGAGCCAGGACTTGATTTCCATATTAGTCACAAATGGCAGCTGTAGGGCAAAGACAAAATGTTGTGATCACAATCAGTGCCTTTTATCCTATTGAAAAGGCTCTTTCTGTATTCACATAAGGTAAACTCAAAGGAAAAGCACAAAAAAAGACATTTTCTCTTCATAGTATTTCCTTGGCACAGATAAGAATTATTTAAAGTACAGCAGATGTGTCTATGCTGTACAATGGAAATGGAGTCTTTATAACATCCATTTAAATATTTTTACTTCGGTATATATATTGCTGTAATTGGACAGTGGCATGCTATCCTCATGGTTTTCTTTCCCAAAACTATGTTAGTTTCAAATATCTAAATGTTTTACAAGATTATAATAAGATGACATAGTATTTCTTGGCTTATTGAAGGCAAAACTAAAAATGCCATAAAGAATGAAGTTTGTACATTTCGCATATTTCCCTGGTTTATCTGCTAGCAAATATTAACTGAAGCATTTTTGGTGGATTTGTGTACTATCTTCTCAATAGAAGTATCCTATAACATGATCTGCTCCAGTGAGAAGAAAGCCTAGAATAAATCAGTCTCTCTGCCAAAGTGAAATGAGATTGGTTAGTCAGAGACAATGTGTACTTATACAGTGTACATCATTCACAACTCCAAAACTTTAACTGAAAACCTAAAATTTCCTATGTAAGTAAACATGAAAAAGATCAACAATATAAGTGAATCAGTGCTTTGCTATTTTTGTGTTTTCCCAGAACCATGCAGAAAGACCTGTAGTATCTGTATCCCCGATCCACATCGATTTCACCTCAGAAAACATACTATGTTGGGTAAAACGCATAAACATAACAAAAATCTCCAAACATTTTAAATACATCATTTTAAAACTGTTTTGGCAAAGGTATGCTTACAAAGTGCTGCTATTTTGAGGGACTAAACTACTAAGGAGAGCAAACATAGGTACTTCTATGAACTCCTCATTCCAGAGGTCTGCTAAGGAGGAAAAGGAGAAGGATGAGTGCATGTGCTTCTAAAAAATTTCTAGGGGTGACAACATTTTTTGATGAACACATGGCTCATAGGTTGACCAGTTTTAGCCCTCGTGATGGGGCTGTATCACATAATCATCCCTGGGGACTGTGACAACACGAAGGCTGTTGGATATTCTGAATATCCAGTGCGGGGTGTAAGCATGCTAGGAAGGTCTTCTGAGGGCAATACTGCTGGGCTGCACTGAGAGCTAGCCCATCCCCATCCCGCAGGGAAGTAAAAGGATCACAGGAAATCCTGGAGTGAACTGTCCCCAGAGATCCTCTTCCATGCCACCCCTCTGAGGCACCCACTAGGTTGCTAGCGGAAATATTCATATGCAGTAGGGAAAGCTGCCCAGTATTTTTGTCACATATGATGTGTATCTGAACAATATTAAAATTGCAAAGTCTAAAATCTAGAAATGACTGGATTAAAATTATCCACAGTAAACTTGTTATTTATGATAAGATTCCCTTTCTTTTTCGTGAGGATGCTTCTGCAATGTAGTTGAGCAAATGGACTACACTTCCCCAGTGAACCTTTTTTCCTCTGCATAGCTTATGTGTTTTGTTTCATTTATTACAGTCTGTTCAGAAACTATTGTGACCACAGTGTTAATGATATCATTATGAACTTTTCTCTACCCTCATCACTGTAGAATCAAGGTGCTTTTAAAATACTAAGAATTTTCACAGCAGTGCTGGGAAATACAGAGGTATCATTGTTGGAATGGCCCCAGTAGGATGGGTGTAGAGGCTGGAGCTAAAGATGAAGCCAGACTCCTCTCAGGCATGTCCAGACACAGAAGAAGAGACAACAGGCACAAACTGAAGTGAATGGAATTCCACTTGAACTTGAAAAAAAACCAAACTATAAAAGTGATTGAATAATGTAACAGGTTACATTGACTAGAAGTAGAACAAGAGCACAAAAATCAAAACATCAAAAATAGTTAATATGCAATTATTGAATAATGAAATGCAATAATGAAACCCTGCCTTGTCAGAGCAAGTTGTGGCAATGTGAGGATAATAAAAACTTCTGGCAATTGTGCAATATTTTGTCACTTCTCTTTCTCTTTTCAGGAACACTTCCAAGTACCAGATAGTTGATGAGCCATTACATCAATGAGGAAGTACTTCCTTGCTGAATTTCTTGGCTGCTCCCAGAAGCCCAGCTTCTTCTGCTTAGTGTCTAAGAGGTCTTTGTCTCCTGTTACTTTCCTGGTGATAATTTAATTTCTTTTCTTTATCTGCATCAAATTTTCTCAGTAAGATTCTTGTTCACAGTCCTCGAGAAATTCAGATCCTGTAAAAATTTGAAGTCAATGCACTTCTCATCCAGCAAACTCCTTTCAGTCTGATGATCAACTATGACCCTTTTTTTGTGCTGGCCTCTTTTCCTTTTTTTCTTAGCTTTTGTTTATCTATCCTTTCCATCCTTTCACTATGTAAGAAGGATAAGAAAAATAGGCACTTCAAGAATATTTGCTGCTGTTAGGCAGCTGAACATTGCTACTCTCAGGGGCAAGGGAGAATCTGGAATGTGGAGTCTTTCTTCCATCAGGAAAATCAGACAACACCAAAGAAAACAGAGCATTTCTGTAAAAATTTGCTGTATGTTTTCCAGTCTCTGCTTAAAGCTTTCAGATTTGTGTAACTTTTCTCTAGAACCAATGTAACTTCTATGTGAAAAAACCCCATGCTTCAAACTAGGTAATTATTTGGTTTATGCTCCTGTGGTGTCATTAACATATTTTCAATCCGTACAGGTCTTCTCCTGTTGTTTTCACACGCATGAAGTAGCACCTCACAATTGCTATTTAACTATGTGGCTGCTGTAGCTGGGTTTCCTGTTACACAACTCAACACTCTGGTTTTAAACCAACAAATGCTACCAGCCAGGATGTGGCCCGCAGTCAAGATGGTTTCTTTTCCCACTTACCAATTGTTTCACCTTTTTTTCTCATCCAGAATAGATTATTAGAGATGCCTCTGCTTTGTTCAGGTCATTCTTAGTGTGAATTATTTGCGAGTATAAGCCTGCAAGCAAATTCATTGTAGGTGTATTTTCAAAGCTGTGAAAAGAAGACTATAAACATTACATATAACCTGAGGTGTACTGTGTAATTTATACCATATAAATAAATTATTAAATTTGTCTTTCTTTTTTCATTTGCCTAATTTCATAATTTGATTTTTATGGGCATGTGTTGGTGCCCCCACCAGGCTATTAGAAAAATTAAATCTGGAATCCTGTGAACTAAATCTTGCAGAAAGAATTAACTTATTTCCTGTATAGTGATGAATAGAATAGCTGCATTGAATGTGTATGAAGCTGCACAATTAATTACTATGTAAATGAGTTGTCAAGTGCAAATGTATGCCATGTATGATCTTTACCTATAGCAGACCATATCACATTGTACAAGTAAATATAAAGCTCTGAACTCTGTCATTATAGTACTTCTGTGATGGCAGCTACAGTCCTGTCCTTAGAGTAGTGAAGAACACCTATGCAAAAGGGACAGTCTCAGACTTAATGAATGTCCTGGACTTTTATTGCAAGTATTTCTGAAATGATTGCTTGCACTAGAATAATTCATGAATTTGACCAGAATTGCACTCATAGTAGTGTGTCTTCTTGACTGAAAAAATTTGCAGAAAATAATTAAAAGACTTGTTTCTTTATTCACTTCAGATCACAAGCCATTATTTCATATAAAATCTAACTGAATTACATGTTCCAATTATATAGGACTAATTCACAAAGCTTTTTAGGAGTGCTTGTTTTGTTATATGTATAATGGATTACAGGTGTCAATTTTGCAAACAAGGAATCACTGTGACAGCTAAGGCATTGGAAGCTAGAGAAGAAAGGCTATTGAATTCACCTTTGACCCACATGCCAGGAATATTATTTGCTTGGAATCTAAGTACCATGTTCCTTTTGCCCTTGAAAACCTCAAATGCTAAAGGGAGGTGTGGTACTCACACAAAGAAAAGTGTCTGCTACTGAGAAGTTGTTTCATGAATTATCACGAAGGAGCTCTGAGAGAGTACAGTCAAATGATTTTATGCCCCATATCTCATGAATAATACCCACACAGAAATAAATAGAAGAATCGCAACACTGCATCAGAGTCTTGACATTGCATCAAGACTTTGTTTTTTAAGTGTCTATGCATCAATACAAAAACACAACTGAGAAAAAAAATTTGATACATTTGATTTCTGGAACTGATTCCTAGCAGAAATTGGGAACAGACCAGGAAAAGTAAATTTCCTATAGTGATCAAGCAATGTTGAAAATAATATCTATTTGAATTTAGTCTGAAATGATCAGTATTATGAGAATGAATAAGGCTCCTAAGGAAGACCACCTTATACACATAACAAATTTTCTTGCTGAGGTATCATCTGTGAGGACATAGAAACCATGAGGTTATTTAATGGAGTACCTTGCTCCTAGAAATTCACAGGCTTTCCCTCAGACTCCACACAGTACAATGATGCAAACTAGGTATTTAATAATAATAATAATAAAAATAAATAATAGTCTAATGGTTTCAATAGCATCTGTAGCAAATTTAGGGACAGACCATGAACTAGTGCTCTTCCTGCCCAGTATTATCCATCTGTACCCAGCAGAGAGAGCTGACATCAAGCTGTGAAGGTAAAACTTGGCCTGAACAGTCAAAATATGCTCATCTGGCTCTGCAGCTAAGTAAAACCACCTTTTCTTTCAGCCTTTGATGAAAATCTATGGTTGTTGAAATACAGCAAAGCTGGCAGGGAAGGATAAAGGAGTACAAAACTAGACATATAGACAATAAGAACTTTCATCTGCTTTTGTACTTTGGGTGAAAGAACAAGTGGATAATTACAATCTAATAATTAATTCCATTAGCCATGAAAAGTATGTTCCAGAGAAAGTGAGACATTTGAGCTCACAATGCAGTGTGAATATGGCACACTGGAGTTTCCAAGTGCATGCTTTGTGTTATAAATGAACACTTATAGGGTCAGGCCCAGAGGCAGCACAGCTGCTTTCAGGCAGTGAGGAGCTGAAATAACCTGTCAGGCTCTTGTGGGTACGTGGAAAGCCAGCCCAGCACTTCACCCATCCTGTTCTACGACTGGGCACAAAGCCAGACCCTCTTCACCACGTCTGCGATTCAGCCCCTGCTGATCAGTTTGATTTGGGTCTGTTCAGAAGCACTGATGTACTTCTGTACTCCCAGAATAAGGAGCAGGCTGTGTGGGTCTAGTGTGGCACCAAGTTCTACTGTCTCCAGAATATTGTACTGAAAAGGGACACCGGCACAGGCTGAGTCCCAGCCTACCCCATATCTTAGGCAACTGCAGAGTACATCCCTGATATTTATCAACTTGAAATTCCTTATGTTGGCCTGGGTTCTGTATGGGTTCTGTACTAAATTTTGTTTTAACACAGTATGCCAATGTGTCCATAAATCTATACAATAATAATTTAACATTTATTAAATGCATTAAAGTATCACATCTTTAAAGAACTATACTTCATCAGCTAATTAATCTTTACAATACTCTTGTGACTAAGTTGTTTATTTATTTCAACAGGCTTTCCTGTGAACTAACTGGGGAGTTATCCTGAATTAGTGAGGAGCACAGCACCAAGAAAAAGACAGAACACAGAATGATGCAGGAAGGAAAGGAAGTCCTTACTTGTTCTGCAACTCTCTTGCTAGGTTATTGTATGCTGGGTTTATTGATTAGCATTGAAGAGGAGAATCAATATGTTGCTTTACAGGACAGTTTTATTAATACATGCATTGGCTTAAAGTATGTACATCATCACATCTGTTGCAGCTCTCACAGCATACAAATCCCAAAATAACTCATATGCAGGCTTCTCTGTCTTTATTCCATTACAGACTGATTACTCCTTTGAAGTCCATAGGTGTTGTGTGTGCACAGCTGATAACACATTTTGGTTCCTACAACCCTAACGACACTGACTGTGGCACTGCTGCATTCTAAACATGGATCACAGTTCTGGCAGTCTCGATCTTGCTCCCAAGACTTCTGTGTGATACATGAATTTAAACTATTGCTTGAGGTAGAATTTATGTGCTCACTCTGGACTTACACTTTTTATATTGGCTTCCATATAGCAATACAAAACATGCTTAAAATCAGCGTAAGTGAGATTATTACTGCAGTTACTTGAAACTTCTTGAAGTTTTTGGCATAATTAGTGGGATAAAGAGTTTTCTACAGTAGTTCTCCTTTGCACCCTATTATTGCATAATCTTAATAAACCTAGTAAATAATTTTTTTCAAGCTCAAATAACTATGATTTAGTTTTTTGGTTCAAGTTTTTCACAGCAAGATTCTATTTGAAGATAATTTTTTTCTGGAAATTTTTGGCATGATCTCATTGGCCGTATTTGAGTAAATGTGAGAGAATGAGTATTTATATGGACCAGAAAAAGCAAAGATATAGTCAAAGGACTAAATTCAACATGATTTGCCTTATGTGCCATAATGCAAACAGCAGTTTGGACCCTACACAGTTGAACTCTTATTCTTACAGGCATGGGATATCTTGAAGACTGGCTGATTTCATGTTTGCTGTGGTTTAAGGGTTTCCTGTGGGCATGGCCCTGTCACTCCTTTGGAAATTGTGGAAGTTAAAAGGCCAGTTGATCTTTCACATACCTCATCTGGCAATTTTCCATTTTTTAAGCATCAATCTCCTTTGAAAGCAGCTGCCATTTAAATTTTTTGGCTGCATAATCACATCTCACAAGTAAGATTCTAAAAAGTCCCATTAGCCTTCTGTTCAATAAGGAGAAATTAAATCTCAAATATCTTTTTGCTCATCTTTTTTTTTTCATACAAGTGTATAGCTCAGAAAAGCAATGAAGAATGGGGACTGTGAGGCAGCAGGAGGAGGTACAGAGTATAAACTAATGAAGTGTGCTTTAGCATTTTCCTTCTAGTATATGTTCTCACAAGCGAATGGACACTTGACCCCATTAACATAAGGCCAGTACTCTAAAATTATGTTTCTTAGGCTTGTTATGGTCTGAATTCTTAAGACTCACAGGATAATCTGCATTCTATTTGACTTGTCATGTGAGCTATATAATGCTTATTTGGTACCTTTCATCTCAAGAGAACATGGACTGCCCTGGGGCTTGAGATTTCTGATTTCTGTAGTCAGGAGCTCCTGACATTTCTGTGCAGTTTGGAGACTCTTTGGTTGACACAGGCTAATACCTGAACTACTCAAATATTTATTCCTTGCTGTCTAAGTTTCTCTGAGAAGTTTCACTGATGTCTTAATCAGCAAGCTACATGATTGCTCATAATACAAATGCCAGAGTTAATTTTGGCTGTCTTGCTCTAATTGCTCTCTAATTGGGACACTTCCGAATGAAGTATGGATGCAGGCAAGGTTCCTAGCTCACTCTGGGCATGTCTAGCTTACACAACCCACAAAGTGTTAAAGTCTCATTTAATGGTTACTCCACAAAAAGATACACATCTCTGAGTGGTGTCTGCCCACAGCCAAGCACTGAGCAACATCCCCTTTCTGCCAAGACGCACTGCATTCATTGGAATCCGAAGTACTGGTACCTACAGAGGGCTGTCCCAGGGCAGGGCCGTTGCTTGGTCAAGGGTAAAGGGTCAAGGGTCACGGCGCTGGGATGGGATTTCAGAAGCGGCGCTGCTGGAAATCACTCCAGAGGNCCGGGGGCTCCGCGGGCCCGCACCGCCGTGTGCGGTGTGTGCGTGTGCCCCTAACAGCCCGGGAGAACGCACCGCCACCTCCCGCCAGGAGCCACTGCTGCCGTCCTTCCCCGGCCTGACGCCAGCTCAGAGGAAAGGGCAGCTGCTGCAGCGTAAACTGCTTGGCGGGAGAAAGGGCAGTAAGGGTTGCCTTGAGTGATTGCTCTGGGAGGAAAACCGTAATTACGTGGAATAACATCGTGAATGTTTTATAAAGGGAGTACAAAATTAGTGAGTTTTATTGATTCATCTGTAATGTACATACTGTGTTATAAATCATTAATTTGATCGAGAATTTAGAGTTTCTTACCGTTGAAGTTCTTGTTCTATCGGCTCTCAAACACTCGCATATTGACAAATGAATAGCATTGATTTTCCTCGAGTAGATTGATTGCTTAGATGCAAAAAGTTCTCTTTTTTTTCCCCGTGGACGATAGCAAAGGAAGAGCTGCAGCTTTGATCTCACTGACTGGCAGCCTCTTCTATTCCTCTGGCATGCACTTTAATTTTTTTTTTTTTTTTTTTTTGAGGCAAAATGAAAGAATTGCCTTTTGTAGCATTCTCTGCTATGCCAGTTTCTTAGCTGTATCCATTTAGCAAAAGGGATCTTTAGATACATTTCCTTAGATTTTTCATCATACTGTTCAGTATCCCAATGTTAACAGTTAGTTCTTTTAAAGTGCTAAAGAAGCTGTGGCAGCAATGCAAACAACTAAAACTCCGATGTGAAATGTGAAGTAGAAAATGTATTTAAGAAAATTACTTGGTACAACCAAAGAAATTACAACAGAAGGCAGAGAAGGTAGCCCATAGAGAAGTCTGAAAGGCACTGGCAGATTATCACCATTTGAATTAATCATTGGTCCCCACACTGTAGAGCAGAGAGGAGTTATGAGCCTGAAGGAAGGCACAGGATTACTTTGCTATCACCTACATGTAACCCCAAACATCCTGCTGAGATTTGTATAGCTTCCTACCCTTCTTGCAAGGTATTCAAGGCAATTTGTGTTGACTAAGTGGAAGCCTATGGTCATACACTGATTACTAGGTAAGATACTGTCTAGAACCTGAAACAATTTGTAGAAAATATTTCATAGAAAATATTTAACGTACAATTTTCAAAACAGGGAGACCTGCTGCTCTGAATTCCTTGCTCTTGCTCATCAGTTTTTAAAATCATGTATACATTAGTATAATTAAAAACCCTGCACTTTGCAGGCCGCAGTAGCACAACAGAAGGGTGTGGATGTGTTTCACTGTACACTAGACTCACCTCTCATGCTATGTGTTGGGTTCTTTCCAAGGGCCAAATGCTATTCACAGGCTGTACTGCCCAGCTCATTTTTCACCTACAAAAAATAAGAGCACACAGTTCCATGGGGGATGACAGGATGGACAGCAGACTGGAGGAAGGCTCCAGGAAAAATCCTGAAATGTGGACTGCACCTTCCTTTCACTCACCTTCTTTGCGTTTACTGCTGGGGGCGGGGGGTACGGCACAGACACACAGTGCTCTGGAGTGCTGATAAAATACTTCTGAGCTGCTTATTTCGATTGAAACGCTTGTATTGCCCCTCCAACTCAAACTCAGTCAAGGACATCTCTGGTGAAGCAAGGGCAGGGATCAGTAAGCCGGGTTGAAGCGTGGGCACTGAGGAGCTCACGAAAGCCGGAGGGGCACAACACCTTTTAGAAGGGGAGTGACTTCTTTCCGCCCCCTCCCCGGGCCGCTCCCTGCCGGCTGCGCTGAGGCAGGGCCGGGGTGTCTCGGCGGCGCCAGGTCGCAGCCCGGGCGCGGGCGGACGCGTGAGGGCGGCGGCNGCCTCCCATTCTGCGTCCTCTGGCGAGTGGATCGCGTGCCTGGATAAAAGGTATCGGCATCTTCCCAAGCGGCTGCAGAGGGATGCTGTGTGTATGCATGTATGGGTGTGTGCGCGCGCTGACACCCCCATCAGATCCTGCCTTACATAAGGAGCGTGCAGGTGGGAAGCAAAACGCCTGGGGGAAGCCAGGGCGGCGGGCAAGGAGGAGGGCTGGAAATACTCCGGGCAGCGGAGGGGACGGGGAGTCCCCTCGGGGATTGCTGCTCCCCGCCGGGAAAATACTGCACGTGGTGGAGGAGGGGGAGCTCCGGGGCGGGGAGAGGGCCCGGGTCTGCCAGCCGGGGACCCGCCGTGTGGGCCATGGCAGACCCGCCGCGTTCTGCCCCCGTCCGCCCTCCGCCTGCCCTCACGGCGCCCCCGCGCACCGGCCGCTGCCTCCGCTGCCCTTGGCACACCGCCCCCGCCTCCCTCAGCGCTGCACAGCCCCCGACCAGCATCGTAGCAGGGCGGTCGGGGAAGGACGAGTCCCTCTCGTCGCCGCTGCGGCGCCCCGGGGCCCGCGGGTGTCCCCCGGCTGCGGGTCAGGTGCAGGCGGGCGGCGGCACCGCGTGGGTGGGAAGCACGGCTGGCTGCGTGTGCTCGGAGGTGGTGTGCGCGCTGCCAACAATACGGGCAAATCATTATTTAAAAAAAAAAAAAAATTAAAAATTCTCAGGAATGCATTCTCTCGGGTGCTGCAGCCCAAAGTCTCACAATGTCGAGTCGCGTGGTGGGTGGTTTGAACGCCCTTTGCTGTATTCGCACCTTCGATTCTTGGATTAGTTCAGAAGTCATTTGATGTTTGAACACTCACTGTGTCTCCTGTAGTTTAGGAATGTAATTAACACACATGTAGACCATAGATACCCTATGCGGCTCAAAACAAAGCTATTGGAGAGAATTCCCCCTAAGGTGGTGTATGGCAGTTTGCTGAGCATCGTGAGCCAGCTTCTGACAGGTGGTACCATTTGGGGCTGTGCTGTGGAGAGAGCCCTTGGTGCACATAGAAGGAACCTTCCCCTTCTCACAGTTTCTCCCCTTTCCAGGTAACCTCCTAGTCTTGTAGGACTGCATTTTTGATTGGGTTTTCCGTAACAGTCCAGGTAGCAAACTGTAAGTTAATGACACTTCTGGTCTAGACACTCTAGACACCTACCAGAGATATGCATCCCGCTCTGGAACATGTAACTTCAGAGAAGACTAACCTCTTAGTGGTCAAATAGTGTGTGTAAATGTTGAAAGCACTCGTACAGTAAATACGAACAGAACTGTTGATGGTAATCTAGCTGTCTAAAAACCAAAGTGAGGCCTATCTGTAAACTGACATTGAGTGGATATGAAGGAGAGTATGAGTCACAGTACTTTTAGATAGGTGATCCTGTGTATTAATTGACTAAAACATACCATGTGTTTTTACTGAATATTAAATAGATTTTTAGTATGTTGTAGTCAATGAATAAATTTTCCAGGAGACAGTTCTAAAACTGGTATACTTTAGAATGTTAAGTGAGCCTCAACAAAGACAATTAAAATAACACGTAATATGGATTATCCAATATAATTATGTGGGGAAAAAAAAAGAATTGAATTAGAAATGGAAATGGCAAAATACATCATGTATAGAAGTTACATGTTTTGTATATGTTCTTCAGGTTTTTCCCCAAATCATGTGTCAAAGTGGAACTACTAACGTATAAAATTAGAGCACATGTGAAAATGAAGAACTGCCAAAATGCTACAAGAGAAATATTAATTACTGTGTAGGGTATTGTGGGCTGGGACTACCAGTGCTTTGTTCATGCAGCTTCCATGTGTAGTTACTGGCCACAAAAGTCAAAGATCCACCCTTAAAAATCAAATATATGGGGCAGTATTTATATATAAAATTAGAAGTGTAAAGGTAAGGAAAATTTCAGAACACTGTGCTCTATCAAGAATATTTTATTTTTACAGGAGAGCAGCTTTTTTATAGTGAGCAGCCATACATCCTGATTATACCTGGAGATGTAAATAATTTTTCTCTTAAGGAAACCAGTCCTTTTACATTTGAAGTAATAGTTGCCTTACCACTGATTTCTTAGGGAGCAGAAGTATCCCTCTAATCTTAGCACTTTTCTATATGTCTGCTCTGCACATAATTAGAAAATGGTCATTGATTTTTGCATGTGTGTACAGTTAACTTAGGGAGAATGTCTTCTCTATTCTCATATGTTCTTTCATACCAAAAACTATCTAACCGGGAAATTTCCATGGTGACGTAATCTTTAATGAATGGTAGAGAAAGTATTTTTTATGTAATTATTATTTCTCTAAACCTGATCACATTTATGAATTCAGGTAATTGTTTTAATTGGATTCAGATGCAAACTTTTGGGGATGTAGAGCATGCACAACTGCTAGAGGTCCCAGGATTTCATACCTGGCTATGGTATCTTCTGTTTTTCTCTGAATTAAATGTAACCTTCAGTGCCTTAGGAGACTGGAGGAGCAGATCACAGGACAAAGCATGTAACTTCACTGGCCTGTTGTGCTAAGAATGTTATGATCTTTGAATCTTATGATCTTTGACTTATAAATTATTCAAGTAGGAATGGGCTTTTCAAGGACATATTGTACATACTGAGCCTTTATAACTTGTCACCCATGTTAGTCTTGCATCATGTATGTCTAAAAAAACGAAAATAATGCATACTGGGTAGTATCTTAGACCTATTCCTCCCACAGATTTGAATGTACATTCATATTGAAGCTACATAATGTAACAGTAACATACTTGAATCAGAATTTGTATTTTTAGTTCACTGTAACATGTATTAAAGATGCAAGCTTTGTTTGCTTAGTAGTAAACAAGGGATCCCTTTTGAGCATACAGAGAGGCTAGAATAAAGAATTGATATTCTGAAAGAATTGTAAAATAAATAGAGAAAATGCTTGTCATCAATTATAACTTTTAATTATGTCAAAGATAATAGGATATGAATTTATAATCAGGCAATATTATGAATAGAGTTGCTTTATGATGCTATTTTATTATAAAATATATTTTTGTGTATTTGGTTAAACCTACGCTGTGTTCTGTGTAAATTTCTCCCTTGCTTTTTATTTGTAACAAGTCCATAGGAATATGATCATTTTCATGTGGTTTGGATCTGAGCAGAATCATGGACATACACTGCAGTTCTGGTTGGCTTGTGTTTTCTCTCTGTATAGTGTGTGACTAAGCTGGTATATGCTTGGATCAAGTCTGTGTGGGGATATAGCAGCAGAAGGCACTGCAGTGGATGTGGAAACTCAGAGACAGAGCTGTATAGACATAGCCTAAGTGCTTTCTAGCAGTCATGTGAGGGTGCAGTCTTCTGAGAGTGATGAATAACAGATTTATCTTTCCACATCATGCACCTCATTTTGTAGTTCAGTGCAAAGGTGCAGTCTTTGATGAATAATAGAAAAGCCCTTTTCCCTTCCATATTTTCTTAGAGAAACCGAAATAATTGTTAAGTTTGTAGGTCTGTGCATTTTATCAAATATGTGAATTCAGATTAAATCCTAGAGAGAGCAGGAATTGTATTTTAAACAAATTCAAGCTGTTTTATTCTTGGCTCTCAGGCTTAGGCATTTGCAGTATTGGCTTCCATTTGTTATGTGTAATTGCAGTAAGTTACACACTTGTGCCATGGACAGGTATTAAAAGGAAAAAAAAAGTGATTACCCCAGCATGTATAAACATTGTCATAGCCCACCAGAGCAAGGCAGTATGTGCATATGCCTGTTAGGACATGATATACTCAAATTTAGTTGGTAGTCTTGTCAAGTGGCTGCACGATTGGTATGCTACATGTGCAACTGTAGGTTTTCTCTTCCACCATATCATACTGGTAACATGTCTAAACTCTGAGTTCTTTCTGACATGTTGTTGGGATTTGATCTCTAAAATCCTATACTCTGAGCAGATTAAATTTCTTTTATAACAAAACTCCATATTCCAGCAGAGGAATAAAAAAACTACAAACCAGCTAATTGAAATTGTGCCCCTAAAGTCATGTGTTCACCAGATATTTTCCAAATACAAGTATTTCTCTTATCCAGCATGACATTTGCTTTTGTCTGCATCTTACAATTTGCTGCATTTTACAAAGCTTATAATTCTAATGATACTTCTTTTGTGCTGTATTTTCTGCACTGTATTTGGCATGATCAGTTACTATTGTTGCTGCTTTATCAATATCTATGAATGTTTCCTGAACTGACTTTCCCTTTCATCGTTGAATTTGTCAGTTGTCAAAATGTGTGCAAATGTAAATCTGTAAAACTTATTTCATTGTTGCTGTAAATTTTAAATTTTCATTAGCTGTAACAATGCAGATCCTAAATCAGGAAAGGTGCATTCGGCCTGGTGTTATTGGTGAATAGTGGTGGCCAGAGTTTGAATTGAGGGATATCATCACTTGTGCATATTGTTCAGTTACAAATTTCATTTGCAGTGTATCTCAGAGTCTGTCTTCATATTAAAGTGCTTTTAATGTTTATTGTGAGGCTGCAGTGCTAGTTAATGTAATTTTGTCTGGATTTATTTCTGTCAAATGGAATTTCAACTTTTCTGAGCTCCAGTTTATGTTTATGCAATTTGGAGGTTTAATTCAATAAGATTTAGTCACATCTTGGTTGCAAAGCATGCGTGATATGTAAAAATGCCCATGAATGAAGAACATAGTTGTGCATTTTTATTTCTCTTGAAATATTCTGTCTTTCTAGACAGCAAATGAAGGTGAAAAATAATCTATTTCCTACTAGAGCTATATTGTTCAGGTAGTGTATTTTAAACTTGATATAAGTCTTTCTGAATATAATTAATAAAAACATCTTTTTCCACTGTATATACAGATCTAAAAATTGACCTTTTGGAAGGATGCATAATTTGTAGATCAGAGTATGTAAAGAAATGAAGCACACTTGTTTGCTCTGTTTAACTTTCCAATAATTTTTCTGTGCATTGATCAAACTGAGTTAATTGAGTAATTTGATAATGAGGTAGGTAAAGGAGAGTCCCCTGTATTTGCCTTCCTTTGGTCTTCACTAAAGAAGACAGAAGTGAGCTATAACGAATTCTGTGTGACTGCGGCTGGAAGCCAGTCAGTCTGCATTTTACTGGCTGCTCATTCAGTACCTGTGTAGATCAGGATTACCTACAGTATTTCTTGTGTCTTATGTAGCAGAACCTGAGAGATTATCACAGGGATCCTGAGTGTAGGTGACAGTAGTAATTTATTGAAATATAAGCATCAGCAATTTTACTTGTGTTGCCTTTTTTTTTTTTTTAACTCCAGAATAATTTGGGTGCATAAGAGTCCTAGAAAACAATGTTTAAATAAAATTTTATTTCCTGTTTGTCAGAGGAAATGAGAGCTGTAATACCAAAGTCTCTTAAAATTACAATAAAGAGAAAAGAACAGTAATTTGATCATTGTTTGAAGGAATCATGATGAGGCTTTTCCCATGACAAGGGAAAGTGGATCTGAAATGTGAGTGTTGAAAACAGATTTGGTAATACTACTGTAACAAGTGAAAAGTGCCTTTTGGTGCGAGTTAATTACCTCTTGTTGCCAGTGAAGTAAACCTTTACCTGGAAACAACTTCAGATTAAAAGTAACTTCGTTTATATTTAGCATTTAAGTGTCTATGTACAGGTCTTAAGTGCTCTGATAGATCACTGGTACTCCTCTCTTAAACTTTCCTTTCTCAAAGAGAAATTAAAAGTCAAAAAGCCTTACATCATTGCCTAGAGGAGAGGGTTTCAGTATTGTCCTGCTCTCACTAAGCAGGTATATTGGTACTGGTATTTTTCTGCATCCTACAACATTGTTTTTCTGCATGTCAGGAAAGGACAGGAGAAAGTACAGGGAGCATAGAGAAATGATCTGGTTTAAATGGCATTCCTTGGTGCTGTCTCCTTGCTCATGTTTCACATATTTTCAAGTACTATTAAATTCACTAATTGGTCCATGGTAGTGGTTACTGGTACTTTCCAGCTCAGAGAGTTTCCCTTTGTGTCTTTGCATTGATGCTTCAGTTTTAACCCAGTGATGAACTCGTTTTATTTGTCTATTCTAGTGTTTCAGCTGTTTTCTACAAACAGTCTCACCAGTGGAAGAAATAGATCCATCTGCTCATCTTTCGTGGGCTGTTCATTGCTGTCTGAATTGAAATACTGCTGTTTTTAAAAGTTAAAAAGATCAAGGGAAGGAAATTCAGTGCTTTCGTTCAGTTAGAGCAGGATTCAGGCCTTTGAACACATTTTATAGAAATAAACATTTTAAAATTCTAGAGGCATCTTGGCAAAGAAGGTAAAACCACATATGTTCTGGTTTTTCTTTCTCAAGTGTCAAACCCACTATGATAAAGACCCTAAAATAAAGGACATATGGAAACAGAGAAAGTAGTGGGTTATAGTTGGATTAACTTTATAAAAGCAAACCTAAAAGCTCCAACTTATTCCTTTCTTCTAGGTTATCAGGTGTTCTAGGTTAACAAGTCGTTCATAACATACTGCATAAACATTCAAATACTTACTCTTAAAAGCATCGAAATAGCTTCTTTTATAAAGCTATATATATTACACGTGAACAGAAGTACTTTGCCCAGATCGTGTATGAATTGTAACAGTGAAGAATTGTAACAGTTATTCTCTGTCTGTATTTGAAATTTGAGCTTGAGTAGTTTGCATTTAAAAATACAAAAGAGAAGTATAGAATGGCCTGGGTTGTAAAGGACCTTAAAGATGGTCTCATTCCAATCCCCCTTGCCATGGACAGGGACACCTTCCACCAGATGAGGTTGTTCAGGGCCCCAGCCAGCCTGGCCTTGAACACTGCCAGGGATGGAGCATACACAGTCTCTGGGCAACCTGTTCCTGTGCCTCACCACCCTCAGAATTAAGAATTTATTCCTAATATCCAATTTCAATGTACCCTCTTGCAGTTTAAAGCCACTGCCCCTTGACCTGTCACTACATGTCTTGTCCCTCTCCAGCTTTCTTGTAGGCCCCGTTAGGTACTGGAAGGTGCTCTAAAGTCTCCTTGGAGCCTTCTCTTCTCCAGGCTGAACAAAACAACTCTCTCAGCCTGTGTTCATAGGAGAGGAGCTCCAGCCCTCTCATCACCTTCATGTCCCTCCTATGGACTTGCTCCAGCAGGTTTGTGTCCTTATTATGTTGGGGGTTCTAGAGCTGAATGCAGTGCTCAACGTGGGGTCTCATGAGAGCGGAGTAGTAGGAGAGAGTCACCTCCCTGGACCTGCTGGCCACACTGCTTTTGATCCTGCCCAGGACGTGGTTGGCTTTTGGGCCTGCCAGCACTGCCAGCTCATGCTGAGCTAAACAGCCTTTTGAGGGTAGACTTCAGGCAGATTCTCTTTATAATCGCCTTTTACAGATAGTCAAGCAGACATTGTCAAGAAAATTGTTTTACCTCTATAAAGTATGTTTCTGAAATCTTCACATCCAAATAAAGAGGGGTAAAATAGTCTTTAAGAAAATCTTATTGACATAATTGAACAGAAATTTGTAACTAGCATTGATGCTGTCACTTGTATATGTATGCTGTGATGTTTTATTGAAGCACAAGATAGATAATGCCTTGTGTGAAAACATTACTGCCAGCTAATCCCTTACTACGCTCTGAAGAGGCAAATTAGTGATATAAATAAGAACCTGGGTAAGGCATTTGGGGGTCAAAGCAGAAAGGCTTATAGGGTAGTGAAAATAAGTTACTCTTGCTTTTCATCACTTCCTAATAATTTATTTGGTAGCCCGGCTTTGCAACTCTCAAAGTGCCCCCCTCACTTTGGCTACAGTGAAATGAGATGTCAGCACAGTTTGACTTAAAATTTATTTTAAATTGGGTGGAGTAGTCTAGGGAAGGGGTGTTTCACTGGATGGAGACATTTTCTACAAGAAGGGTGGCCTTGCCTTAAAATGCTTTTACTCTAGCTCATACATCTACCAAACAAGAGCTGAAGAATCTTGATTGATTTAATACACACTTTTAGATTAACCTGTGGTCCTAATTCCATACATCGGTCTTGAGACTTGGGAAATTGATAGAACAGGACAGAAGCTTTAGCAGAAAATACAGTGGTAGCTGAAGACTCATTGAAATATGTTTTTTGACTTTGTTTGCTCATGGGTATGAAATTGTAACTCTGCAGCATCAGCAGTGAATGGACACTTCAGTAGCATCAGCATCAATCTGACAGAACAGAAATAAATCTGCACCAGCAGTAGTTCAGCAGAGGACTAAGCTCAGTGAGACTGAACAACAGTGGTGATCACAGAGAGGTGACTTTAGGTACTCTGATAAAGTATCTGGAAAAGTCTTTCCAGAGGCTTTTGGAGCCATAGTGGGAGTGTAGGGATATTCCTTGGGATTGACTTTGGCAGCCTGTCTTCCTGTTCCGGGGAACGGTTCCTTTCTGGATTAATACCATTGCCTTTTTAAAGTGTGACTACAGTGAAAATAAAGCTTGAGCAATTCTCCATCTGCCATCAGTAGTACTTTTTATTAATAGATTGAATCATTAATGTTCTAAGTACTATAATATAACATTAGCCGTTTAAATATTACTCCAAACTATGCTTTACAAAAAACAAGTTTACAGTAAAATAGCTGTGATGAAGAAATAAATTTATGTTGTCCTGTCCTGTTTATGTTCCAGGTTAGGCATCTTGTACTTAGGAAACAGTAAACAAAATTTGGCATCATAAATAGATTAATGTTAAGTTAATTTAATGATAATTGAAAGTTATAATGATGATAATTTTATTAAAAGATGCTTTGTAGAAAGTGGTCAAACTTTGCCTAAGTTTTTCAGGCCTGTGGAAAAGCAGTTAACTGATGCCATGGTACGTTATTCTCAGTAAGTAATACTTGGCTTTTGAAACCAGATTCATTGCTATACATTATAAGCACTTAGTAGAAATGAGTTTGAGTGCTGCTAATACCACTGTTACACTGCAGTCTGAAGTTTTACACAGGCAAAATTTCATGTGCTCCTAAGCACTAAGGGTCACCTCATCTTGGGACACCTGTTGTTAATTCCTTGCTCCTAAACATTGAGAATATTTCCCAGGAGCTCTGAAAAAATCCAAAGGCATCTTGTTGTCAAACAAGTTGAATCCTAGTTAATTTTTATGAATAAGAATTCATGATCTTAAGCAAACAGCAAAATCTTGAACTAGGTGTTTGTCTGTGTGTTTCATTTGAGAGACATGAATAAGTTGTCATTCTGGGGTGTAGTTAAGATTCCTTGTTGGCTGCTGACATTTTATTTTATTTTTTTTCTTTTTTGGTAAAACACAGCTTGAACAGAATGTACCTTTTCTAAGACTGATTAATGGTTAAATCATTCCCGGAAAGCCTCACCCAAATTCTAGCTTTATAAAATGTGCTGGATCAAAATGGGTGCCCTCCAAGTAAAAATACTTGTGGAAATGTATTTGTATACAGTAATATTAAATTCAGTATGTTTTGAAGAAAGCTTGTTGGAACAAATGGCTTGCAGTAATGAACTACTGAGAAACATGGTAAGCAATACAACAACTTTGGGATTACTACTATGTGTATTACTTAATAGTTTGTTTTCCTTTTCTGGTTTAGAGCGTGTCTGTGTGTCTGTCTTCAAAAGCTCACTTGATGTACTCTGAGTGGAAGTAACTGCTGCTGATACAAAGGGCTGCAGCTCAGTTGTCTGCTAAAGTAAGGTGCTAGGAACACACAACTTTGACTTTTCCAATATATATTGAGTTTGGTTTCCCACTGATGTTTTAAACTAAAAAGCATGGCTCAGCTATCTGTGAGAATGCACATCCTTCCATAGTGACTCACCTTACTGGGGTCTTGAAGGAGTTTCAGAAGAAAGAGGTTTTCCTGCAGTTCATCCACCTGGCACATGACACTCCTTGCCACATCAGTGGAGGGGAGCGCTGCCCTCACCTTCTTCTGAACTAGATAGAAACCCCATCCCTTGAGCAACTCGCAGGAAAAAATTCTACACAGCCTGTGAATTAAATCCCCCCAAAAACTTGTCCTTTAGACAGGATCAGAAGTGGAAAAGGTTTCTGCACTTACCGTTCAAAAGTGCACTGGGACAACAGCGTTGATTAACCTGAGGCAGACTGTTTTCTGATGCTGTTTACTTTTTCTATGTCTGACTGCATCAAATTATCAAAACCACTGAACACTAAGATCCTATAGTCAGTTCTATGCAAATGAATTGACTGACTCAAATCGAGTGCTGTGAGCAGTTGTAGGAATGAAACAGTCTCAGATGCAGTTTTTCTAGGAAAAGAGGATTTTCTGAGAATGAGCTCACTTATTTGACTTGTTGGGTTTTGCTGTTATTTTTGAGAGTCCATAAATTAATGTAGTTAGTGTTTCAAGAGTTAGTGTAGTTTGGGTAGGGATCTTGTATAAGTAGATTTTAAATCTGTTTGCAAGCTGCACCTCCTAATCTTCTTAAAAGGATTTTGACAAGAGAGTTAATGCTTATTAGTATTTGTCAGCTAGTGCACAGTCAAGAAAAAAGGAAATGGGTGAAAATCTTACTTGAAATATTTCAAAAGAGAGCTGTTGTAGTTGATTGTAGTTTGAAGTGGTAAGAGGATGTCACTGTGATGTAGAAGCAACTGCATACACCAGAGAATTATTATTCTCATCTGTAGTTAATAAGGGTAAATTGGAGTATAAATGAGGATAGAAATGTAATCCCTCCTAGACATAATTTAGTAAGAAATATGAGATAGATTCAATTCAAGTAGGATGTGGCTTTCTTCACTGAGACAAAGATTTGGATTCCTTAAAGTCTTTGATTTCAAAGAGGAATCTTTAAAAAATCTTGTTGGAATGAGTGCTTGTGCTGTGGGTGTAACAATAAGGTGAATAAAGATATGTATTTGTGAACTTAGTCTTTGTTCATTGTAGCTACCTGACTTCTGTTCATTATAAGCTCATCCACTGGCAGAAAGGACATTTTTGTCAGTAAAATTAACTAGCAACATTTGAGTGAGTGATAGGTCTAATGATTACTAACAATTGTCTCTCTGCTTCTTATGCCTTTATACATGGATAATTTCTGCATCTGATCCAGCATGATGTCCTAGGAAAATTCTGTTTCTTCCTGTCCTTAGTGATTGGTTTTTAGTCTGTTATAAAAATTTTTTCTAATGCTGTCAGCTGCTGTTTGGCTTCCCTGATGATTCATAATGTTTGATAATCGTGTTTGAAGTGTGTTATAGAGCTAATTCACTTTACTTTCATAAATATGTAGTAATATGCTGAACCTGCTGAACTGCTGAACTCCTGGTCTTCATGTAACTTTGTTGTAGAGTTATACAATTTTATTTTTCTTGAAATTTTGTTTTTTTTTTAAAGGTGTTGCTGTCATAGATTTTATATATTTTTAACATTTGAATTAAAACTCTTGACTGTTAACAATGAAAAATTAAGATTCTTGCTTGCATATTTAATTTGTCCAACACTAAGAGGCAGAAACTTCATGGAAGAGAATATACTTATTAAAGTTGTCTTTCTTCCTTGCAAGTAAGAAGAGGAAAGTCAGTTTATACTCAGTAAAATGTAGAAGAGAAGCTTGGATGTAGGAGTTACTACTGGTATCTATTGGTTACTAATGCTTTCCATTTAGCCAGATAGAGAACATCTGTTTTGGGCACTGATTGCACAGACCTCTTGTGTTTGGACATCTGTTTGTTAATGTTCCCTTACAAACCTAAAACTATAATATTATTCTCAGGTCTTTAGGATTAGGATATGTATCATCATATATACTTTTACAGTGATGCTACATCAGGACTTTGGTGCTAAATGGGCTTCTGGACACTGCCTGTGTTGAAATGATAAGAGTCATTCTCAAGTTGATAAATAGCAGTTGTTAGGATATCTTGGAAGGCTTCATTATGTAGTTGTGAAATGCATTTTAATTGGTTTATATTATAGTGTGATATTTAATGCAAACATTTGTAAGTTTGGTGCATGCAGGTGAGGATTTTTCTCTGATAAAGCCCTTGATAATGTTGTCTTTTGTTTTCTTGCAGGCCTTTGGAACGTTCTAGTGAAGATGTAGATATAATATTCACACGACTGAAAGAAGTGAAAGCTTTTGAGAAATTTCATCCAAACCTTCTCCAGCAGATATGTCTCTGTGGATATTATGAAAATCTGGAAAAAGGAATCACATGTAAGACAGTTTCATATGCTTATGTGTTTTATGTAGATAAAATCGGGGGTTAGGCTGTCTTTAGGAGATGGATGAGTGCAGAATCAGTGGAATGTTTACAGTCATGGGGCAAGGCAGGACTAAAGTGCTGCTTGCTCACAAATGCAGTGTGTAGTGAATCTGTGGTGACAAGGCATACAGTTGGATGTAAGACTCTACCACTGTTCTGTTGGAAGATTACAAGCCAGTCATTGGACTTGGGCCTCGTTCTTCCCCTATAAATGTATTATTGATGGCTTTTGCCAGTGCTTTGTGCTGTCAGGGGCAAAGGTACCAGCGAGGCACATCACTGATAGCGGTGGTTTCCAGGCACCCTGGCTAGCACAGGCCAGAGCTGCAGGCTGCTGTGGGGTGCAACAGCTCTGAGCCTGCTCTGGCAGCCCAGATGTAGGTGGACACCTGTGCTTGGTCTGTGAAGCTGAGATGGAAATAAGTGGTAGTCCTGTGATGGGAATGCGTACCAGGGGAATCACTGATGAAAACCTGTGGTATCAGTGAAGTCTCAGAAACGGCTCAGGAAAATCTGGCATGCAGCACTGAGGTTTGCTCAGAGTAACAGGGATTTTGATGCTCTGTAATGACACAGTTGGAATGTCTGGACATCACAGTCTTGCAGTTGCTGTTCAGCCAGAACTTTAACTGAATGCAGTGGTAGCTGTGTCTGCATTGGAAGATTATGAATTTCAAAGGAACATTGTTCAGAAAACCTTTTTCCTTGTTTGTTTTGTTTCTTTGGTTGGTTAATTAACTAAGAGAACAGTAGAACAGAAACAAACTGGGGAGAAGAGTGAAGCAGTTCTATGTGCTTTCATTGTTCCCATAGTGTACTGACTAGTTTACTAAGATGTGTGCTTTCCAGTGTCATTGAAAATACTACTGTAATAATAAATAAGTAATCTCATATGGCAAATTGTATAGTGCCAGCAGTGTCTGCAGTAGTGCAGTAATATGTGGGAAAATGTTTGTTACTGTTGCTAAACTTAAAAGTGATAGCTCTGATTTACAAGATTTCATCTTTCCAGTATTCCGTCAGGGTGATATTGGGACGAATTGGTATGCTGTGCTGACAGGATCACTGGATGTGAAAGTGTCTGATACCAGCAACCACCAGGTAAAACAGATTTTTCATTTAAACCATCCAGTCAGTAGTACAAAGAGAGAATATCACTTACGGTGAGGTAGATAACGACACATTCTGTATGTGATGTTTTGTCATATCACAATATGTTTCTCTGAGTCTCTTTTAGTCTCAGTTGTCCTTAGTCTAAGGAAGGCAAATCATGCCATTGTTTTCAAGAAACTGAAAGGTAGTGGAAACGGTCTACATTTTAATGTGAAACAAGACTCCTCTGTCTTTTCTAAAAGTGCTAAAGATCTCAGAGTTGGTAATTCATTCCCTAGAAATATTTTAATTCCGTTTTTGTTCAGAAAGCTCAAATCAAACCCACTAACACTGCAGACTAGTAACAGCATAATGCAGTCTCCACTGCAGAAATGGGGAAGTATTGTAGTAATAGCAGACGATTGGAACTGCTGCCATGTTTGACAAGAAGCCTATATACCTATTCAGTGTTAAGAAGTAGAAGAACAAGTAGAATTCTCCCCAAATTTCAAGTGGTTTCTCAGTACCTTGGTGCTCCTGGATTATAAGATTTAGAGTAAATAAAGATCCAAAATGATGAGATACTTCTCCTGGAGTCTGCCATCCATGTTGTCTAATGTCGTGCTGACAAGTTGTGCCCTTGCTGCTTGAGCTTAGTCTTCTCGGAAGGCATCCTGTGCATTCCCTGCTCCCATGTTTGACATCTGTGATTGTCCCATGATGTAGCTTAGCAAGGGGTTGTACCTCTGATATGGGACTCACTGTGTCTTCACATCAATGTTATAGCTGCCCAGGACCTGATAGAGACCTCTACCCATTTTACCCACCTGGATTGAATGGGGGCGTGATTGAATAGGAGATGGTGCTGGCGTATTCTTTGCCCAAATTTGACTGATTGAGGAAAGTTTTTTGCTCATAGCAGAAATTTGGGTTTTTTCACTTTGTTGAGCATCGCATCACCAATGAAATGGGGTTAGAATGCAAGTCCAGGCAGTGTGTGAGTACTGGGTCTTTCTGCTTCCTGCCATAGAACGATAGATGCAAAAGGAACTTCTTTCATCATTATTTTTAGCAACCTCTTCACTGTACTAAGTAGAGGTTGATTGAGAGTATAATTAGCTTAATTTGAGCAATTCTTGGCATGGGCTGGCTGTTATTGGTATTGTCACAATTTGGAACAGTACTGGGCTCTTATGAGACCCTTTTCTGTGCGGTTCTAAAGAAATCAGGATTTTCCGGTGTTTGCCAAAAGATGGCACTAAACTGTTGTGAAGAATCAATGCTCTTTACTGACTCAGAAAGGAATACATCTGCACAATCTGGATGTTAAATTAAGAATCTCTTTGGAGTGTTGATTTGTTCCATTAGATGGGGTATGGAACACTTCAGTTTTTTAATGAATATAATGTAAATATTTTTTTCTGCTAGTTCAGGTTAACTTCATTTTCCTGCCAGTAGGAAGCTATTGAACTACAATTAATGTAGTTCTAGTTCTAGAAATTATATTCTGCAGTTATTTCTTACCTCACGTTTCCTTCTCCCACAAACAACAACCTGAATTTTTACCATTGCCTTGTTGCCATAGAATACAACCTCACGGCCAAAAGGATGGCAGCCCATGCATTTACCATTCCTGTCTGGATAATTTTGATGTTTGGGGACTCCTAAAGTTTGGAGGACTATTTGAGTCCAACATTTTCTCTGGTTTTGCTCCAGCTTGTTGTTTATACCATGTCTCTCCTTGTCAATTCTCTCCTGCTTGTTCTCCTGCCTGTAGCTCCTGGATGTGGTTCCAGTCTTGTCTGTACTTTCTTGTTGGCGTGGTACTGGTCATTCTTGAACCTGAGGTACTTGCTAGCAGTCCCTGCCTGCTGTGCCCACTACAAACCCAGACAATGGAGGAGATACAGTGTTGTATTGCTGTTGGAGCAGCCCTGGCACACTCAGTTGGCAGCGTTGTGCTCCAAGCTGGGAATAGATGACCAGTGCTTAAGATGTAGGGGTGCTTGTAATGTACCCTGGAGCACATTTTCCACTCACATCACCCAGGAGTGAAAGGTTCCTTTGCAAAGTCGTAATAATGACGAATACTCTGCTGTTACTATTACACCATAAATGGCACTAGTGCTAGTGAGAAACTTCCAGCAGAGCAGAAGAGATACAGATGGGATACAGAGATTACAGATTGTAGACTCATGTAAAAGTATAGGATTATTCCATCTTTCCTAGTAAGAGAGAAGCTAACTTAGTATTTAGGTTGCTATTGGTTACAGTATCTTTAGACATGACTAATTAATCATGACACTGCTAATACTTCAGATAAACAGGAGGTTGTACTAGATGACCTCCTGAGTTTCTTGCAGTTTGAATTATCCTATGATTATATGCTGATGCCTACAGTGTTAATGTAAATATGGAAAATCAATTCTCTTGGTCAAAAATATATGAGTCCCACTTCTGCCAGGTGTTTATCTGTGTGCGTGGGGAACTTAAATTTCATCAAGCCTAGGAATCAGTGCATTGTGTAACAGCTACCGTATGCTAACTGTCTGTGCAGTCACCTTTGGCGTTTGGTAGCTTTCTCCTGTTAGAAGTGCAATACGTTGCTGTGCACTTGGTCCCTACTGAAAATGTCTTAACAGCCTTTGTTCCTACAGAGGCATGTAGGAACATGTCTTGCACTAGAAATTATATCTTAATGTACTAATGGATCGAGACTTCAGTGTAGCTAGTGAGGTGTTAATTCACACACATTCTTGCTCCACAGCAGCTTACTAATGCAGATGCCTGTGTTTTCTCTCAGAAAATATTAGTACTACTGATTAGGACTAGGTTGAGAATTCATAAAAACAGAAATATTGATAATAGCTATTATTGGGTATTATGATAACGGAAACTATTACATCCATTGATTTAAGTGCTTTTCACAGAGACAGACACAGATATTTCGGAGCTCATAAAGCCTTGCTTTCACACTGGTTTGGAAAAATCCTATCTGCTTGCAGAGCTGTGTTCTGTCACGAGAGGGCAGTGTTAGAACACATAGCAAACCCGAGCGCAGGCAGTGCTCGGTACTGAAATGGATACTTGGAAAATCGTATTCGACTCTTTACCACACACACTTGTTATAAAGAGTTTGGCCAGAGAAAATTTCGCTGTTACTGTTAGTTTTGTTCCACTGAGCTGGTAAAATATGCGGGTAATTTCATTTGCCATTGGAATGGCTGCAGAGATTTGACAGGATTACTCATCCAATACATCCTGAGTGGAGTCTGCTTTCTATGCAGACTGTTTATGGATTTTGCTGGGTATTCAACAATCAAGAAGAGACTGAAGAGGACTTTTTCTAAGGTGAAAACGTCCCACTGTGAATTCCAGAGGTAACTGTAATGAACTGTTTTGGTCTTGCCTCAACTTGTTTGTAGCAAATATCCTGATAAATATTGTACTTAAAAGTCATAGAAAGACGTAGTTACCTTCAAAATAAACAGAAAATGTAGCCTCTGTAGAATATATCAGAAAGAGGTCTTTACCCTTAGTTATGATCAGATTCTGAATTTCATTTTTATTTGGCACTGTTGCCTGCCCAATGTTGAGATATCTAGTAATAGAAGTTCCCCTTAGAGATATTCCTGGTTTGGTGTTGTTTTAAAAACACTGCTGACTGCTTTGTGTATGTTTCATTTTTGAACTGTTTTGAAGATGAACAGTCTAAGGATGACTTGGCAATGTCTCAGAATAAAGCTGGGAATAAATGCATTGTGACAAAAGCATCAGTGTTACATTGTTGTCAGATTCTGCAGTACTGTGATTTTCTGAATTAGAGCCTTTTACCCCGAAGATTTTTCTGATAAACTATGAAGGAATGAAGAGAAGAAAGACGAAGACCAGATAGCAATTTGATTTGCAGTTTTGCTGTATTTTGCCCGCTGAATCATAGTGTGTGTCGGGGCCTATTGCCGGCTTATCTTGCCTGTGTTTTGGTGGAGTTTTTTTAAGCAGATCAGTTTTTAAAAACAGACCAAACTGAACATAGGGCACTGACTTAACAAACAATTAGCCTTTTTTAGAAAAGCTTTAAAGGAGGAACCGTGAGTGCTTGGATGGTACACCAGTGTCAGCTGTAAGAAGATGCAGAGAGCTGGGGATGAAAAGCCAAATAAGTTAGTGGGGTTGCTGAGAAGAATGACTGTGAAGAAAGAGGTTCAGATGTTCATGTAAGAAATGGAAGAATTTCACAGCTCTTTGAAACTGAGGACAAAGGAAGTATGTGGTAAGATGAAGTGGCTTTAAGGAAAGGTATTTAAACAGGGTAGTCCTTGCAATACTGTTTTCAGCATGTAAATGCCATGATGTATTTTGGAGATAACCTATGCGAAGTTGTGACATAAGTTTGTACTGTTGTTAGTCGTGTAAATATGCCTAAGCTAGCTTTAAATCTTTTAGTTTGAGCACATAGAGCATGCATGCTCTTGTAATACAGAGATTGTGTTACAATCTGAACTAATGTACTAAGCTGAGAAGCAGAGTGTGTTGGCTCATACTGAGCACAGTGTTGTGGTTGTGGTACTTTTGGTTTTAAACTTAGCTTATTGGAAGTTAATATAGAAAAATAATTTTACTTCTCTCTGCCAGGTGACGTAGGAAAAAGTCCAAGATATTGCAGATAGCTTTTAGAAGATCAGATAGAAAGATGCGGAAACAATGAATGTGGTATTAAAGTACAGTTGATCTGAACCATACATATTTTAATTAGGTACTAGAAGAGAAGCTGCTCCCAGCTTTTGTAGAAGCGTAATGCATCCTTTGAGCAAATAACCTTGTCTTGTGTAAAGAGGGTGGCCTAACATATGTTTGCAAACTGCAATATTAGTGTGTTCAGAAGATATTTCTATGTTATTGTTAGAAATAGTTTTACAGGGATTTCTTGTCGGAATGGCTGAAACACTCAAGTGGAGGTAATGGAACAGAAGAGTCACTTTATAGATAGTTTAGTTCCATGGATATCCTTGGTGTCTCTGTTAATAAAAGGAAATTTTTGCTGAGGACAGACTGAACTGTGTCAAAGTAATAATAAGCAAACTTCTCAAAAAGGCCAACTTCTGCAAATCTCCAGTTAAACACAGAGATAGTATGGTTCTAGAGAGACACAGGTACAGAGGTGAGATAAAGATGCAAGGTGTGGGAAAATGATGAAATTAAAAACAATTTAGCTACATCAGCTCCCATACAAACTCAGAATGTTGAACAAACTAAAATTTCGAAGAAATGTCCTCAGTTCCTTTGAGCCTAGCACTAGCAACGTTTTTCCCCATTTTCTTAATTTCTCTTTCTGACACCTTGATTTTATTTACACACAGTACAAAAATTGTATTTGCCAGGTTGAGGAACAGAAGAGGTCACAAGTCGGGGAGGGGGATATGGGATGATCCTTGTGATGGTGGGGAAGGGAATAAAGCAGAGCCTTGTTTCTGATTCTCATCCAGCCCATAAAATGGTCTTACAAATTAAATAATGTTTTAGATTGATGGGGGGGTCAGGGAAAGGTTTAAGAATGCTTTCCCTGCATGTGTCTCATGTGGCAGTAAGAGTCAGTGAAACTGAATACACAAACAGCCTCTGCTTTGAACACTACTGTTTTATAGTGTGTACAGAGGGCAGGTAGCAATGGAAGCAATCTCATCTTTATAAGTCTCTAATACTGCCTTTTAAATAGCTCTGTGAATGTTAGCTGGTTACCAGCCACTTGAAGCCCCTGCTGCTTCTGGGATTGCAGAGGGGAACAGCAAACTGAGTTTTGAGCTGCCAGCAATCCTCCTGAAGTCTCCACTGAACAGCAGGAGATTCTTGAGTGTAAGGTTAACAGGCATAATAGGAAACACACCTGCTTCCCCAGGAGGCTGGAGATGTATAAACAAGGGGTAGTGAGAAAATGGGGCTCTGAAGCCTCAAAGAAGATGTATAGGCCTGCACCCCAGCTGGCTGTGAAACTGCATCTCTATGGGGAATAGTGGTGGCTGGGGAAAAAATCTAAAAGAACCTGATGGAAGACTGGACTTCCCTTTAATGAATGTAAGTTGGACCATTCCAGCCTCTTGACCTAACACCCCACAGTGTTAATTTATTTCTCAAGCTTAACATCTGCCTCATCAGAAGTTATCTTATAAAATAATTTCTTAACCAACACTGGTCATTTTTTCTTCTCACGTTTGTCCTGTCATTAAAAATTATTCCTTGGGGTTGTAAACAGAGCAGGTGAAATGTTTAAAATTATTTTATTTTTTGAAGGGAGGGGAGAGACTGAGAAAGAAGTTAGAAGATGTAAACAATGTTTATGATTCACCTACAGAAAAAGTTTCTTTTATGCCAGGCTGTTTGGTTGTCCTGCCCTGAACAGAGCTCTTTTATCTGAACTTTCTCAATAGGATTGAGAATAATGTATTAAATATCTGGAGATCAAATTTTGTGTGAGCAGTAGGCACATTTTCTTTGTAGCTCCTCCGAGTGCAGTTGTGAGTATCGTTGCATACATAGAGCATGCATGCTCTGAAATGTAAGCTTGGGAAGGCAGATTTCAGTGTATAACCTGTATTATAGTTTGTAGAGACTTCTATTTAGGTGCCTTGGTGCTCATTCTCAAATATTCTTTCTTTAAACAAAACCTGTTCCTATTTTCCTGTGTGGAAAATTTATTTCTGACAGTTAGTAGATTTTTCCTAGATCTTCTCTGAGACATAATTGATTTTGTTTTCCTGAAGACACAGTTTTATATATTTATATCTGTGTAAGAGCAATTTGCTATGGTTCAGAGAATTGGACTATTACGAGCTTTTGTCTTTGTGTTGCAATTATAAAGCTACTAATGTGATTTTAATAACATTTGCCTATTATTACTTATTAGATGCATGAAAGGAAAGCAGTGCAATTGTAAAAACAGAAAATGATGCTGAAATATGCTCATACTTCTCTCCTGGATTATCAGCCACAAGGATAACAAAAGTTTCTGCTTTGATTTTTGTAGACATTGCATGAAACCTACATTTTAGAATTAAACTGTATTTCCCATGTTGTATCAAGTTAGCATGTGTTTTAATATGTTTATGTGTAATTGTCTGTGTGCATATATGATTTCCTTTGTTAAGTGCAGTTTGTATGATTTTAAATTTTTATGCTGTTGCTAATTTTTTTAATTACTTAACAGACAGTCAGATAAGGCCCATCTTAGAAGATGTGAGAGTTCAGCTTCAAGCCTGTGATCAGGAACAAAGCAACTTGTAAGCTGAAAATAGAACATGTATCTAAAGATCTTGATTCAGCAAGTTGTTTAATGGCTAGTAGTCTAATTTTTTGTCTGCAGTAGCTCGTAATTTTTATTGGAACTACTACAGAGGAGTTCCTGGCCAAGAGAGATTCATTTAGACATCATTTAGAATGGCATGTGCTCATGTAGACACCTTTGAAGTGGATTTTGGTGCTTGCTTGGGACCCTTCTTAATGCTCTGTACATGGATACAACTTTTCCAGGTTGTTTGAACTTTAACAGTTTTCTTGAAATCCCTGATTTATGTGAAAATAATTTTTTTTTTCATCTGGTAGTTAATTGGCAAACATCTATTAACAATTGAAAGATTTGCTGGCATTTTCAACAGAAGGGCGAAGAGGTGGTTCAACTGTAAAAGTGCATTGCTTGTACAATAGAGAAATGCATTATAAATACAAGAGGACATTATAATTGAAAGTTATGTTTACTGCGAAAACATAACAGGCAAATTTTCTTTCTGATGAGGGTAGGCTGTGTAGGACAGAAATTTATATTCTGAGATTGCATTTCTGATTCTAGTTACCTTCTCATCATGAGATTTCTAAATATCTTATCATCACAACAGTGTTTCATAATGGATGAACAGAGATCACAGTTTTTTTCTAAAGCTGAAAGTGATTCTTGTGTTCTCAGCTTTGCAGACAGAAATATGTAATTCAACTGATGGTCATAGAAAACAGAAATCCCACTTGTTCCCATATTAGAGCTTCCTGTGTTGTTAATAAGCATATTGGTTTTTTTTCTTGTTGTTGACAAATTAGTTTTCTTTTTAAGCAGATTACTGAAGAATCTTAAGGCAGTTCTATTAGAAAATATGACACAAAGACTCTAAAAACATCTTTTTTTTTTTTTTGATTCAAAGGATGCTGTGACAATATGCACTCTTGGCATAGGAACTGCTTTTGGAGAGTCCATTCTGGATAACACTCCTCGCCATGCTACCATCGTTACCAGGGAGTATAGCGAGCTCCTTCGAATTGAGCAGAAGGACTTCAAAGCACTTTGGGAGGTAAGTTCAGATCTGTTTGCAGTTAATGCAGAAAAAAATTACTAAACCTTGAAACTATTTGTAATGTAGTATGAAGACATTTATACCATAAGCTTTATGTATAATTTTTAAAAATTAGTTCAGAAAAAAAGGAAAGTTTTTACTTCTCTTTAGTGCTTCATATTATGTATGATTACATACTCCTGTATTTCTTTCTTGTGGGCCTCTTGTAATGAAATAACTTAGGTGAAATTTCTGGTAGAATTTATTTGTGTACTGCAGGTGTTGCTCTCTTAGCCTTAAACTTGCTTTATTGCCAGCATTTATGAGGAGAGTCTATTCTTACTATGCTCTGAAATTTTAAATTATTCTCCTTTACTCCTGTCTTATCACCAGCTGTAAGGGGTTTAGAATTTGCAGATGGATCAAGATCACTTAAAAATTAACTTACTGATTACATGTGAATTCCCTTAAAACTTTCCTTTGTGGAGAACATACTGCTGAGGTTCTTCATTCTGTAATCTGTGTACTTTGGTATCCATGCAGAGAAGACTTCATTAACATGTTGCTGCGGAAAGCTTCTGAGCTTGAATCTGTTTGCATTTTTGCAAGCATTACATTTGGTTTGAAAGGTGGTGTGGGGTTTGGAAGGCACCTCGTTGGCCTGGCCTGCAGCATTGCCAGTTTGCACTGCCAGCTTGTTTGACATGGTGACTGTACAAGTGTAGGTGTTGGGTAGAGCTGCCAGATGGTGTGACAGTGTCCTAAAGTTGCAGGTCTAGGTACACTAACTATATTTAAGAAATAGGTGCTGGTTCTAACATTTTAGTTCAGCTTCTAACTGCAGACAGATGGATTTTTTTGTTTTTTGCTTTCTCTTTTCCTGAGAAAGAGCAGTATTATACTCCAAATAAATGTCCTAAAGCAGTTCTAAAGTCAGTATCAGAAAAAAAGTCAAATCCACAGCTATCTACACTGATGGAGGAAACAGCACTTCCATCACTTGCCTACAGATATGTTACCTTGAGCATAGTTAATGGTGCAGCGTGACCAAGGCCTGAGAGACCACTGTGTGAATGAAACATGCTTGCCGTTGAAAGCCCTGACAATATCAGATATCAGTCTTCGAATTGCATAGCCATGATTTGTACTGTTTTTTGGCAAGTTCTACAGCTAAAATAAAATGCTACCAAAGTTTTGCAGAAAATTTGAAGAATTTGACAAGGCAATATTTTTTGCAGTTCACAATTTTTTTTTCTCTACAGCAGCTGCATTGCAGTTTTAGGCCTTGGCATTAAAAGATAAAATATGCCAGTGGTCTCATCTCTTTTAACATGTGCAGCACTTGCCAGTAGTCCGAAATTTGATAATGTAGATAGTGCTTTACAAGATAATGATGGAGGAAATAAAGCCAATTGTAGGTTTGTCTGGTAAATTTTTTTTTAAAAAATTCATTTCTAATTGGTCTAAGCACAGTCATTTCTCCTGTGCATATGAATTTCCTGCTAAGCATTCAGAGATTGTTGTTCTCTTACCAGGATTACTGGGGGTGTGGAGCTTCCCTTTTAAAATTTTTTGAACCTTATAACACATTCAAAGTTGTTTTAAAACAAAAAATTCAACAACATTTGCTCTTTAATCACTAATACAGCTTTATTTCTAGCACTTTTGATGATTTTGCTGAATTTTTTGATGATAGA
The DNA here is from genome assembly GCA_013397915.1 of Daphoenositta chrysoptera. NCBI lineage: Eukaryota > Metazoa > Chordata > Aves > Passeriformes > Daphoenositta > Daphoenositta chrysoptera. The sequence continues at coordinate 298,458 of VZRO01008241.1, forward strand.
TGCTTTTGGGGAAGGTCACGTGTGCTAGAAGTACTGAAGTAATCATAGGCAGCTTTAGCACACATCTTGTTGCAGCTTTTCTCAAATCAGGCTGTAGAACAGCAAATGCTGCAGGTGTCAGTCACAGACCACAGTTTAGATTTGGGGTGCTTCTTTGCCTTTTATGCCATTTTACAGTGAATTTTTGATAGATTTTGGTGCGTTTTCTTTCAAGGAGGCTATCCCTGTGCTCTCAGTGAGTGGAAAATTGTTCCATGAAATATAGCTTTGCTGGTTGGTCTCAGATATAATAAAGTTACTCATTTTTTCAAGGTAATATTTATTTCCTTGCAATCTGCTAATCCCAGAGTCTGTATAAACTGCAGCTAACATGTGATAAACAGAGAATATTTAAAATAGACAGAAAATTATGTAAGAAAATTTTGCCAAAATACACTAGCAGTAGCACCAGTAGTATATTGTTATTAATATTATTGTTACCTGAAGAAAAGTAAATACTTTTCTAAAGGGAGACTTTTTAAATGTTTTGGATACTGCGTTGTTCTTTCTGCCTTATCCTAAAATTCATGTATCTTTGCTGTGACAAAGTCTATATGAGGAAACTGTTACTGTTATGTGCCATTCGGATTTTAATTGTGTTTAATGAAAACCCACACAAAGTCAATAGTGGATCACAGATATTTAATACATATGGTACCATGGAAAAATGGGGAAAGGCAACAATGTCAGTTCATTACAGTCCAGGTATTGTAAAAGCTAAAATCTACTGCGTGCAAATTTTAACTCTCCACATAATGAGAATTTAATTCATAAAAGAAGTCATTTATTCAGAAAAAAATGTTGAATAATTCCAAAATAATGTAATACTGTAGTATAAGAACAACCTAAACAAATTTTAGGGTTAGAATTCTTAAAATGGTTACTGATTTTACGTATGTAGGAATTTTATGATTAATAATAGAAGTGCAAAAATACATTTTATATATTATTTTTCATTTGTTTGTTTTTCCCCAGGAAATTAATTTTTGGGGAAATTTACTTTATTTCCTTGTTTTGAAGGGAAGAACAAGTCAAAACTCTGTTAACCAATAAAGATTTTTGGCCTACAGAGCAAAGAAAATCCAATATTGCAATTTTAAATATTTTTTCGTATTTTCGATTGTGAATGTAATCTTGGAAAATGAACCAACAGAAATTGATTCAATATTGACTTTAATTTATTGTGCAGTTAATATGAAATGCTAGGACTAAAAGCTATGAACTATCCCTCTTAACAGTAAAAATTTGTTAATACTGAAACCTACTGATGAAGTTCATATTTGCAACAACTACTTTTATACCTCAAATCTGTGCAGTTCTTTAAAAGACAAATACATATCCATTATGCTGCTTATGAAACTTTTAGTATATATCCTGAAACTAGATTTTGAGAGAAAGATTATCTATTTTGATTATTTCTCATTTTAGAAAGAATTTTCAGAATCTCTGAAACTTCATATTGTGAATTTGCAGTTTTCTGAGTTTTGTTTAAATTGAAAAGTAACTTATCCTGTATTAGCTGTATTGCTCTAAGAAGCAGTTGTCTTGGTAGAATGATTCCCAGATAAGATGTGTTTTATTGAAGTATTTAATGCACAATATACAGCATTAAATTTCTATGAGTACCAATGTAGTTGGGTCTATACCTGAAAGAAAGAGATAGCTGCTACTAAACTGACTTCTTTCTTTTTTTATCAGTATTAGTCTGTCAGTTTTATAAATATAAATATTCTTTGCGGAAAAGAGAGGATATTCTTTATCAAAAATATAGTAAGATGCCTCCTTTAATACATGCAGCCCCATATTCAATCAGCCCTTTAAGTACAGAAGATTTTCTATGACCTTCAGTTCTATCAGGCAGGGAATGCTGTTCAAAACAAATGGCACTGTCCTGATAACAACAATTGCCAGTTAAAATGGGCCAGTCTTTTCTCTAATGACTGTGTCTGTTGAAGTAGCATCCTGTTGGGAACATCTGTTGATCCTCTCTGCTTACTCCTCCTTGGAGACTCGTTGTCTATCAACGCTTCTACAGCAGATTAAAGATGATGAAATCTCACTTTGGATTCTCACACAGCTGAACACTTCCCTGGTGAAGGACCAGTAGATTGTGGGAATCACCCGTGATGTTCCTTTGTGCTCTGATTATCTGGGGCTTTGGTGTCTGAGGAGCAGTAACAAACATGGAAAAAGTAACTCCTTACTGTTATAACACTGTCGACTTCCAAGGTAGTCTATGAATCCGTAGGAAAAAATGCTATTTGTGTTGAGAAGAGCTTGCTTTCCTTCCTTAGCATGCGTAAGTGTGATTGTGGTGCTAGCTATCTTGCCCAAAAAAACTATTTCCAAGCACAAAGGAAAATACATCCAAAAATAAACATGAAAGCAAAAGGCTACACATGAGGAGCTCTGTTTACGCACATCCTGTTGGGTCACTACCTTGCTCCACCCCTAATAACTGGATTCTTTTAAACAGAGTAGTAGGGAAATGAATGCATTTGAGCAGTGTGATCATTACAGAAGTTCTCCATAGTTCATCCTCAAGCTTTGTCCTTTCATGCAGTTGCAAACTGATTCAAACCCAGACAGGAAGGGAGTGAATCTGCTGAGAGGTGACTTATTTTTAGAGGTCTTTCCTACCACAGTGTATTACTCAGCCTTCCTTGGATAACATACAAATAACCAATTTCCTTTTGTGTGGAATAAGATTGTGTTAGAAGTTACTGAACATGCCTTGAGAAACACTTGAGTAGATGAAGAACTGCTATTACTTCGGTATGCAGTAACTTTGGAGAGAGAGAGACTTGGCCCCTCTAAGGTCAGAATGATTTTTTTTTTTTTTAATTCATATTCAGCAGCACTTACACATCTTGTAAACTGCTAAACTGTAGTGTAATTTGCTTCCTGCTTTTGCCCATCTGACGTTAATTCAGTAGCCCTCAGCAGACTGTACTGCTCTGAAATGATAGCTTTGGGAGAAGCAGCTTTCTTACTGCCTCTGTTTGCTGAGCACTGTGAGCACTGGGTTTTAATGAGCTAGTTTAAAACCAGATCTGTCAGAATAGAAGTTTTACACATCGTTTCATTGGAATGCCCTGTAGGAAGTACATGTATGAAAGGGTGTGCTGTAGCACTGTTCTGTGGGCTTTCTGAATAAGGCTTGAATTCATCAGAATTGGGACTACAGCTCTCTGTGTATTTGTGTGGAATATCAGCTTGTCACTTCAAGGTATATCTAATCACACCTCTCATATCAAGGTATAATATTGTCTTATGCCTCATTTTATACCCTGAGATTATGGCAGTATGATATATGAAGGCACTGTAAAAATACATCAACGAAAATAAACATGGAAGGATTTTAATTTGTTTTTATCCATTTGGTCAATATTGTAAGTGCATTATTTATCAAAGGATGTTACTGCATCTTGTGTGGTGTTTTGCAGTGTAATGCAGTAGGCAGCATTTCAGAAAGGCAGCCTTTTCCTTGTCTTAGGCTATTGGAAAATATATGTTGCATTGTTACTTGAGAATGTTCTTGCTTCTTTCTCTAGTAGACTCCTGAACACTGTGACATGTTTAAGCAGTGTTAGGAATCTCACGTAAATGTCAGTACTTTCTAATACATCTTTTCACCAACGAGTATTCCATACCAGGAATTCTTTCCAGTTCATTTGAGTGAGAGATTAAATTTGATCTGAGAAATGAAATATTGGAAGGGGGGAATCAAAGAAAAAATCAGATTCATGTCCAGCCCCTGAACTATCAGCTTGATTTATGGTGTACCACTCTGCCCGTTTATTGCCCAGTAATCAATTGCAGAAGTCTCTGCTCTGATTTACTGATTTCCCATAGGCAAACATAGTAGAGGTATAAAACTGTAGTTAATAAAATGCAGAATATTTAGCTTTGCAGGATGGGTGATCATGTGATTTAAAATAGTGAAGTGCTTGGAGACCCACAAAAGTATAAAAAGGTGGCCATGGAACACTTGGCTGTCTTTACCCGCTTCATGTCACTCTCTCTATTGGCTGCTCAAACGATTCCTTGATGAATCTCTCTAGTGGGATTTTATCTGAGAAATGTAAAAGTGATCAAACTGTGGTAGCCTGCATTTTCAATGTAGCTGCAATACTGTTTTCACCAGCCTCTCAAATAGCCATCCTGTTAGAAAAATAACAACATTATTCCATGTTATCAGACGCAGAATGCAACACAGAAGGGAGATGTGGAAGGACCCAAGCATGTGGAATCTGTTGCCTTATGCTGTCTGCAAATCTTCAGCTGATAATCGATTCAAATTTTTATGCAAAGACACAGAGCTAGTGAGAGACATTGAAAAATGAAGTGATGGTAGGCAAGATTTTTTTTCCTATAGGAACACATGGAAGGAGGAGGAATATAAAAAAATCCCTGTGCCCAGTTTTAGAATATGACAGTAAACATAGAATTGACTAGATGTGAGCAAAGCTTTGAAACTAGCTAACATCCCACCTTCATACCTTCTGTGTTAGTACTGGGAAAACGTGCAAGTGAGTAGCAGGGAAAGATTCCATAGTTGTTATTATACCAAGAGAAAGCGTGGGATAGCGCTCCCAGTGTTGCCAGTATGAATGGAACATATTTCAAGTGACTACAACATAAGTGATTTAATGCATGTGGAGCTCCATAGGAGCAGATTCTGGCCTTTAGTGCTGCTATTATATTGATCGTCTTTGTAATACACTTTTGGTTTTTCTTCCTCTTGTTTTGCTTTGTCAGACATTTCTCATTTTAATGAGTGATGCTCTGTCTGGTAGAGCAGATTTAAATGAGCATGAAACAGCATTTAGCCCTCAGTAGCCAAATATATATCAGAACCAACCATGCTTGTCAGCATAGCAACATGGTGACTGCTGCTTTCGTTTGGTTGTATTAATCACTTTTAAGAACAGATGCAGATTTTGTGAACATTGTTTATGACAGTGTATCTCCTAAGGAAACCTTCCTGGCCACTGACAGTGGAAAAGCTTATCTAGGAACAAGATTTTTCACTTCAGTAATGCAGCTTTTCTCTTGCTGTGATATGAACTGATGAAAGTGTACAAGTGTTTTGGTAGAGTCTTGCTATGATAAATCCTTTGCTAAATAATGGCATTGCAACTGAAAAATTCATAATCGATAATTGTCTGCTCTGTTTCAGATAATTTACTATGCCATTTTTATGATATTCAATATTGTCAATGAGGCAGAATTCTTGCAGAAGATCCAGGTAGTTTTAATTCTGAGTGTCCCTTTCTTTGTTGCTGTCCTTGGTTTAAGGTGACAGTCACTGGCACTTTAGACACCCCTTAAGCAACTGAAAATACAGAAAAATAGCAAGCTGATTGGAAAGGCCTGATCCTTCCTTGTGTCTCTCTGCAGCAGACTTTCCTGGTGCATGTTCTTGGGTGTTGTCCCTACATCTGATTTGCATCTCAGTCTCCCTGTTTATTCTGAATCTATTTCAAAAGCAACATTTTGTGACTGTCTCTGATCACTGTGCAGAGGTGGAATAGGACTGTGTAGATGTGATTTCTCTTAAACCATCCTACCATGTAATTTCTCTTAGGTGCTGTTCTGTATCACTGTAATATTGACCATCAGCCTGAACCCCCTGTTGAATCCTGTTATACCAGGCAATGTGCAAGAATATATTGTCATTCATATTTACAGTCCATATAAATGTTTATATGCTCATTAACACTTCAAAAGGTCTTAAATAATATTGCAGAAAGCTTGACTTATTTGAGGTCACTTCTTGGATAAAAAAGAACAGAAACATCCAGAAAGTCTGTAAGTCACCCTGTTAAGTAATGCCTTTATTGGTTTTCTCATATTTTATCATGGTTAGAGGTAAAGTTGAAAAAATATGAATTCATCCTATTTCCAAGAAAATAAAGTATTTTGATTAATTCTTAAAATATTTAAATTACAGAAGAACATCTGACAAACTGAAATGTATACACTTAAAGTCTGCAGATGTTTTTCAGGCTGCAATTTTTCTTGGAAGCTTTACTGCCAAACTTGCACTTTCTATAACCAGCTTTTTTATTAGCAAAGAAAGTGCTTTTCATCCTCAGCAGATTGTATTATTAAATGTGGTATCTCTAAGCGTGATGTGCTAAATGGCAAAAACATATATTGCAAAACACAACTGGGAGCCTATGAATATTATTTCAGGAAACAAACTTCTGGTCTTTCATTAGTTCATTTTTATTAAGTAAAAATGTCTTTCAGAAGAATCATAACATTTGAAGCTTATAAAATAGATTCTGGCTTTTTTCCCAGATATACTTTCTACTATCAAATATGTGTCTCATCTCCTCTGTCACAGAGAGAAAAAAAGCCTAACAGAATTTTGTTTTTTCAGATATGTGTGCATATGTAATCTGCTATCTATCTAATATGTATTGTGTGTGTATAGGTTTAGATTTGCCTGGTCAAACTTCTGTGTCAGGTTGCCTGGAGCTTTGGTTCTGGCTGTGTTTGTGGTTGGCAGTGTCCTTTCTTGCCTTAAGTGGATACCAAAGTGATCAACTCCACAGGGCTTTGCTTACAGTTCTCAACTTCTGGATTTAACACAGACTGTCCTTAACCGTGGGGTCGTATTTGAATGGGTTCTTTTGGAGATCGACCCTTTCTGATCTTCTGGGTGGTGTTACCATCTCAGTCCTTTGTCTCTTTTCAGATGAGTTTTACTTTTTTTCCTTACACGAGACACTGTTTGTCTCCAGGTTATTGAGAAAAATAGTAAGCCCTTAGAAGCTTGAGTTTTTTGTTGCTTTACAGCAGTTGATACAGTGGTGTGTTCCTCCAAGGCATTGCTATAGAAAGTGCGTGCTTGCGTTCTACATTTGAATGGGTGCTTTCTGCTTGTACTATATAATAGGTGAGGCAAATGATATTATACCATTTCTTGGATCAATGGATATGTTTTAATATTGACATTTTAAAAATCCATTAGCTTAAACCTGCCAGCATAAAAAAAAATTAGAGATCTTTAACCATAGGATCTGTGGCAGTGGAAGATCTTAAACAGATCAACGCAAGCTGAAATCAAGGCTGTTGCATTGTAATACGTATTATTACTTTGTATTCCCACAGTCTGGGGTAGTTACAGAATATTTTGTAAAAATGTAGTAGAAGTGTTCACTTTCATGTAGCAAGAATAATGAAACATACAAGTCCTATTTAGTGGCATGTAAATTCTTCTATGCTTAAGTAAGTATTCCTTTGAATGGGCATTCAGCAACTGAAAACTCAAAACAAGCTAAACCTCAGACATTATGAATTGTTTTGGCATATGGATTAATTAATGAGTTCAAAAGAAGAGTGCTCTTTGCTTGTATTAGATAGTACAGTTCTTATAGATATCTTTTTCTGATCATAATCAGAGTTCAGTGATTATTAGAAACCTTTGCCTGGTTCCTCCTTGCTTTTCATCCATGGTGAAACACTACCATATTGAAATCAATGAGCATTGTGAGATTTCAACCCAGGTAATTAATAATTGCTTTTTTCTCCTTTTATAATAAGGTAGCAGCACAGGCTGGTGGCAGTAGGTTTCAATTTTCTTTAGCCTTATCCCTCCTGGAACAGTTTCTACCCACTGGCACAGCTGATACAATGTCAGAGCAAGAGGCTGGAATCACTCAAATCATTTTGTGGCTAAGTAGTTCAGGGGTGCCTAACAAAATGGTCAGCCCAATAATTGTACTGAGGCAAATCATATCAAAGCGTTACAAACTCTAGGCATCCCTGAGGTACACTTACAAGGAAGATACAGAAAACTAAGACCCAAACATGGAATATCTCTCCCGTGGTAGAGAATAAGAATTACAGGGCTCAGCCTGTCAGCTGTGCTGCTTATGGCCAGTCCTAGATATCAAGGAAAGAAAGAGGTTTAAAAACACCCAAATAGTCCATGTGCTTGCTCTTGAATCAATCCTCATTTCAATCTGAGCAGTAAAACTCCAGCAGTTACAGTTCTCAGAGTTAGTGGGTATTGCTCAAATTCCATTAGTCCAGTGAGCTACAAAATTCCTAGAAATCTGTTCACCAGCAATGTGAAAGGGCCTGCTGACCCCCAGAAATGTTTAAATCTCAAGGGGATTTATGGAAGCAAGTCTACTTACGGGTACATTTTTTTTTTCTTTTGGTGAATGGTTGTTTATGCCACAAGTATGCAAGAACACCACAGAAGATGTGCTGCCTTTTAAGGCATGTGTACCATGTATTTCTGAACTATATCATAAATTGGATGTTCATGAAACTTGAGTTTTCATCTAGTATTTCTATTACGGGCTGTTGAAATCAGTGGTTTAGCAGAATACGTGGATTCATAACATCAGTCTGGTGTAGTGCTTAAGGCTCACTTTCTTTATTCTTTATCCCATGCCTGATTAGATCAGACCATTAGTGTGTATTTCCTCTGAACTCTCCTTAAAATACTTTCTCAGTTAAATCCCAAGTGAGGAAGTCGAAAGAAAGCTGAAACTTGCAAATAAAAGTTTACACACTAGATATCTTCTGAATGAACTTTACTTCTGTTAATTTCAAATTACATTGATAAAATACTCTTTTCTTTCTAGATGCTGTACATAGCTCTAAGCCAGGCTTATGTAACAGTTGTTTGAGGGTGGTAAATAATAAGCATTTAAAGTGAAGCCTTGCCAACCTGCATTTAGTACTTACTGATACAGTTCAGCTTGCTTACATTTTATCCTCTGACCATTTCCCAAGTAATTTCTATTTAATTTTGCATGCCACCACTCTCTTGACCTTTGAAAAATATCTGTTCTGACTACCAGTGCAAACCATTTTCTTGAAATATTAACCAAAATAGACAAACTCTATTCTGTTAATTGCCACAGAACCCTATCCACATATTCCTGGGTGCAGGCTAGTGGAATCAGGTCCAATATAGTAGTTTTGTTTTAGCATAATAAAAATATGCATTAGTATATGCTTTTTGTGTGACCTAGTCTTTGAGAAACAGAGTCCTTCAAAGAAGTCACGCTGTTTTGAAAGGACTTGTTATAAAGGAAGTTGTTTGAGTAACTTAGTCTTTTATGCTTAATTCTCTCTGGGGATAATGCTGGAGACTCTCAGTACAATTAAGGGAAAGATTAAAAGCTCAGTACAGACTTATTTTCTCTTTTCTTCCTTTCTGCCAATACCCTTCAAGCCTGTACCCTCTCTAGAAGCATGAAACATTTTTCAAATGCCTTTTTTTCTTTCTGTCATCATTTCTCAGACAGTTTTCTGGTATCTGTCTCTTCCACAGATTTATTAATATGGTTTCTCTTTATACATTTGTCACTTCTATTCCTGCTAGCATTTAATGGAAGCTTTGTTGATCTCCGGTTAAGGGTTTATTGGGTATTTCTCCTTAGGTTTGTCTGTGACATTTAGATCTTACTAGACAACCAGCAATCATGAAGTTAGGAAATAATTCTTGGGCTGTTGACGGTGGTGAGAATTATGCCATCACTTAGTATTTCTTAGCACATTTCTCAGCAGAGCTAAAGGAGTGAAATGTAAAAGTGCAGACAATTAAGCAGATACGTCTGAATACACTGATGCAGTGGCAGAGTTGATTACTGTACCCATTTTACATAATGTGTTATCAAGGAAGAGCTGCACTTCAATCTGAGCATGTAATAGCTGGGGCATTTACTTGTGCTGTTGCTGTGGTATGGTTGAAAGATTATATGCTTTGAGATTACAACAGAAATTCAGAACAAAACTTTTGGTTTTGTTTCTGTCTGATATATTTACATACCTGTGCCAGATGGAGTTGCCTTATAGAGGGTGTTACCCTCCATCTGACCTCATATACAAAAGGTACTTGGTATAATTTTATTCTAAGAGACAGACTTTTCCTATTATAACAAGAGAATGTGGATTTGTCTGCCTTTTAACCTTTCTGAAGACTTACTTGTTATTTGACTTCATATATAGAGACTGGTACATGCTACCAATCAGCCCATAAGTATTGATACTTGAGTGGATTGTTGTCAACTTTGCACACTAAAATTATGGGAAGGTGTGAGGCAAAGAAGTACTGAAAAGGCTTCAAGCCCCAGCCATGGTAGGAATACGTATTTTCCTACCACAGGAATTCTCTAAGACATTGATTTTACATGGGCATTCACACCGTTAATCCGAGTATCATTACAAAGTGGTAGGTGAATTTCCTTTCCTGGTATCCATTAACTGGACAAAGTCTTTGGATAGGAATTGAGTAAATTTGTATTGAATAAAATGTAATAAATGGTTGTGGTATCCTGAAGCAGAGCATGAGTTATATTTTCCCTTCTTATTTAACAAAATAATTCATACTACTAGTATGAAGTTTCTGCTTTTTAATGTGGGAATAAACAACTCACAAAAAACAATCTGTGAAACTGTTCTGTAGCAAGTAGCTGCTGTAGGGAGATGGAGAGGTACTTTATATTTGCCTGCTGCCCTGGGACAGAATAATGGCAAAGCTCACCCTCTATGGTAGTATGTACGTGTGAATACAATATCAAATGTCTAGAAAGAAATAGATACTTGACTGTGGTTGACTGTTTATTCTTTCTTGTCCCCAGCTAAAGCAAAGCGTTAGCACAGTTCTTCTGTCTTCACCAATTAACATTTCTGTTGATTTTTCCTTTGACGTATACCTTTACTGCTAAAACACTTACTTCAGTCTACCTGTGCATATCTTCATTATCTGATAATGCTGTTGCCACATATATAAATGAAAATTATTATTCCAAAGAATACAGAAGGACAAAACAATTCTTTCTTTGAAAGTTGTTAAAGAAACAATGAATGGTATCTTTATATTAGATGTGTTCTTTTAAAATGAACATTTTGGAATGGCTTGTTTATTGCGAGTAGCATTTGCCAGAAGAGATGCCCTTGTGACTGTCCCCAAAATCAATATGCTCAGTGTGATGAAAATAAATAGAAACATATATTAAAGTTTTGATACTGTAGAAAGAAAATCTCTTAATGTTACTACTTTTATTTTCAAACTGTGTTGCATTACTGGTCATGAATGTGCCGCCTTCTTTAGTAGGTCCCTTATCTGGTCATTTTTACTGCCACAGCAGTGTTTGTCTATTGACATTAGGCATTACCCACAGACTGCTGCATAAGAAAACTGGGGGGAAGGTACTCTTATTTTGTTAGATTCTCTGCACGGTGAGAGAACAGCAGCATGGATTAAATATTTGGAAACTTAAAACAGGATGGTAGGGTTCCAGTAAGTGTTGTTTACTCTTGTTTGAAGTGAAACCAGTCTAATTACACTAATTTCATTGCAATAATGGACAGTAGAATTTGCTGTGCCTGTGGCAAAATGTTCCATGTACTTTGTCTTCTGTGTCTTGCTATGACCAATACCTGCTCTTTCAGAGAATACTGTAGAAGAACCTTCAAACTGTTTATGTACTGTAAAAATGGAATGTAACAGTATAGAGTACTGCATGAATAAAAGCCTCTTGTGCTTCTTCCCCATCAGTCTTCATGGGTAGGACTAGTTCTGTCCCTTCTTTTGGAACTAAAATGATGTCTTTATTTAAAGAGATCTTTATTTCCATTTCTCTGATTCCATGCACTCTCTCCATCTCTCCACTGAAGAGCTATTGGTTTGTATTGTATGCTCTGTAAAGTTTTGTCTTTGCACATTTTAAATGCCAAATGGCTTGTGAATGGGTGCTGCTTTTAGAGAGACATTCCACAGCCAAGTGCATCACATGCTACTAACAAATTTATTCTCAGTTCCCCTTCAGAATTTGTTTTCAGAGTTCATTCTTAGGTTCTTTTGTGAACTGCTTTCATGTCCCTCAGATGATTTCACCCTGTGCTCAATGTTTATATCCATCCCTGTTTGTACACTGTGATCGTGTCTATGTTTTGGCATAACTAAAAGGAAAAATATCACATGACTATTTTTAAATTATCTGAAATGCCATCATTGTTCTTTGTATGAGCTCTCTGGAACACAGAATTATATGACCCTGTCTTTCATATGTGTCTGGAACATACCTAATCAGATGTTTACTATCAGTTTTACATGCTAGCATTAGATAATTATTGAGAAAAGAGCATTTTGCCATTGTAGAAAAGCTGTCATTAGTTAAGCTCACGTAAATACCTATACAGAGGTAGAAATGATGACAGTGGAAGGCATACTGTTGTATACTCCAAGTGTGTTCAGGATTATTGCTTCCTAGGCTTTGCTCAGTCACTAGCTCTATGCAAATGATGTCTCCATTAATTTTTCCAAATGTATCTTTTCTTCAGCATTGCTAATTCCGTAAAGACTTACATACTACATTTAGGTTTTGTCCATTTTTTTATCTTCCCCTTCTCCAGTGTTTTCATATTACCAAGTTATTTGTTCTCTCTTTGAGATTATAAACTAAAAAAAAATAAAACCAGAATCCAACCCTTCAGCACTTCTTTAGATGCCACCTTTTTATGTGTTGCCATGTTTCATTATCTTTTGTTTGCAGTCATTTTGCTAATTATTAATTTTCATGACAGTGCTTCTACCCAAAGCACTTTCAGTTTTTTAAAAATGAGCTGTGACTATTAAATATTTTACTGATATCCAAATATGTGACAGCTACTACATCCCTGTCTTCTTCTCCTTCAGTGATTAAAAGAAAATAAACCAACAGCAACCCACATAACCGTATTTAAAGCCTCCAACTTCGGTTAAGTCAATTTTGCTGCTTTGCAGATTTGTTTCTGTTAACTATAAGTGAGGGCTGTCTGATCTAAGTGCAGTGATATTTACTGCTTCAGTCTTGAAGAATAATTTTTGGATTTTTGTTAATTTTAAGGAACCTTATTACATGGTGCTAGATACAACCTGGTCTGAACTAAAATGATCAGTGGCGTCCATGTGCACTGGATGGAAAAGAATGGAAGATTACTGCAGTTCTGGTACTGCAAAGGTTTACAGAATCAGTTGGGAAAATTCACTTTCAAATGAAAGAAGAAAAAGTGTATTAGAAAATAATGTATTGGCAAGAATATATAATTCCATTTATTTTTCTGCCTTACCTGTTTTCATTCTTCTTGTGAGTTATTCCTAGTTGTCCCAGGACAGAATACACCCAGCATAAACTGGCGCAACCTGCATTCTGTTCTTTGGCACGTCTGCTAACATTTAAATTAATGAAAATTAAGGTTTTTATTGGTACTGCCTCACAGTGACCTCTTAGTGTGATCACTGTTCTGCTACATTTGCCCCTCTATCAATGTGTACATCATTAAATAAATAAAACCCATAAATTCTGAATGACCTCTTGTCTCAGTGAACACTGTTGATGACTGTATTCTGATGAAGTATTAATTTCCACATGTTGCAGATGTGTTTTGGTGTTTGTGGAATATCCCTTTGTGTCCATGTTGTAAGAAAGCATGAGGCAGAAGGAGTGACCTCAAATTCACCTCCAGCTTCACTTTTTTGCTTCATGTCACATCTTGTTTTCCGTCATAAATTGGCTGGCTGTTTAGTAGCAGTTAATCAAGTTCAGGAAAATAAAGCAGAAATATAGTATTTATACACTGTGTTCTACAGAAGCTGTAACATTCAAAGCATGTGCATTTCATTTCAGTGACCAGTAGAAATTATTTCCAGTCTCCTTCTAGGCAGAATTTCTGTAAATATTGAAGTGGAAGTATACTAAGCAACTTGATTTTGTCTTCAGAATGAAATTTCTCATTGAAAGTTGGATTACCAATCTTATGCTTCTCCCTGAGACATGACTGAAGCAAATACCTCTTGTTTCTGTGTCCACTCAACAAACCTGATTCTTGTTGACCCTCCTGACTGTTATTTATGTTCTCACAGTGTCTGATCTCCAAAATGCAGTAATACTCAACAACCGTAGCTCTCTTTTCAATAACGTTTTAGTGCCACATCCATCTCCTCTTTACACCTTTGACTTCTTACTAGTGTGTGATTGCCATTTTACCTTTTGCAGCACAATTCTTTGAGAAAACTGCCTTATGCAAATCTTACTGATTGAGATTAGAGGGTGGTGGTAGGATCCTGAAACTTATAGAGACTTTTCTGCATAGAAGAATGAAAAAAATGCACTAAGTATCATGAGTTACAATTAAATCCACGGTTGTTAAAAAAAAAAAGTGGAAAGAATACCTACGGAGAAGAAGCAGTGTACCTGTCATGTCTGGATTTACTTATTCCAAACTTAGTTGCAGGTGGAGAAGTTATTATACCTAATGTACAACTCACCACAGTTGATCTCTGGAGAAAAAATCTATCCCACGTTCACTGTATGAAATATTACCTCTTTACCTAGAGTATCTGTCTCCATTTGCTAAAAATATTTTTCCCCGTTCTCTTCACCCAATCTGGATTTTGACCTCTCATATTTTTTAAGTGATGTCTAACATATCTTACAGTGGCCTTCACACATGGGCTTTCTGAAGCTAAACGTTTTTTTGTGAAGCCATATCTGTCCATTGGGCAGATACACCATTATCAAATGAGGAAGTTAGTTCATCTGGTTGGGTTTGAAGGCTATAAAGCTAATTTAATCTCTCTTGGTTATTAAATATACATTTATGATAGATTAATACATTAATACATTAATATACATTTAATGATAGATTCAGAGCATACCAGAGATTCTTTAAGGAAAAGTAAGGAATAAAACACTTATACTATTATATAGCCATGCAGTAAGAGAGTTTATAACTATCACCCGTTATTTTGTCTGCAGCTTTGATGTGAAGTGGGAAAGGGACATTTCACAACACCAACACTAAAATGCAAGCAGACCTAGGTGACCACTGTGAGAAAAGTGAGAAACTGTAACACTGTTTTAAGGAAGAACATTCAGAAGGATAAGACACAGGCTTGTGCTTTCTGTATATTCAGCTTTTTCCAGTGGTACTTAAAAAAGTTTTGTTTGTCAAGTGGGTTCTGTAGCCCATGGGACAGCATGTAATCACTTCAGTTTTGTTCTTCATCCTTGTTGCTTACATAGCCCACATTGTGGCCTCTGCAGTTTGAAGCTGGAAGACTGCACTGATTTTTAGGGATCTCTGTATTTCAAATACCAGCTCAACTTTAATTCTGAAAAAAGGTCCCTTTATTTCTTCCAGAAAGAGACTTAAGATGTAGACTGGATACCTGGGGTTAAAGTGTTCCCACTGATTTATTTTCCCTAAGCATTATTAGGTCTTCTACCCACTAAAACCATGGTCTATACTAAAAATTTTGCTGGCCGGGCTGTGGGGAAAATGTTACAGGGTTAGGTTGAGGAAATGGGGGTTTTGTGTAGTAGAATTAGCCTAATGAAGGACTGGTACAAGGAATAGTTGCAAAAGAGCTTTTGTTGGCAGAAATACCATTATCCCTAGGATAATTTGCTGACTGAGATTAAAATGTAGGGCATGCTCTGAGTTGGCCTTTGGAAACTTGTATATTCCCTTATTTTTTTCCATGTCATGAGAGTGGGAGGAATGGGTTGTCAGTGATTAGCTAAAATATCAATAAATTCCTGTGTTCTTCCCTGTGGAAAGCCTAAAGATGTGCCAGCTCTGCTATGCAGCTGTTGTGATTTCTAGCTGTAAAAAGGCGAGTCACATAAACCTGTCTCATGAAAGTCATCTTATTGCAATTTTGGTCAAGACATTTAGATTTACCCTCTTGTTTTTTCCATATGCAAAGTGAGAAGACAGCATAAATTTGTTTTTTGGAAGTGTTTTGATGATTGTTGAATGGTTGAACAAGCCTTTAACATCTAGATGCATCATATGCAACACTTACTTGAGCACACACGTTCTCAGCTGAAGAGATTTCCCTTTACTAGGCTTTTTTGGCACAAGCAGCTAGGTGCCCTTTCTGTGATGGACCTCCAGCTGTGGCTTAAAAATTCTGGGAATTGGCTTAGGGTTTTTCTGTGTATAGTTTTTACTAGGTTTTAGATGTCTCTATATTACTCTTTAATAATAATGTTGATCATTTTAACTCCAAAATTCTTCCTGCCTGTCTCAATCTAAAATTTGACAATTGAAACAAATCAGTTACTTACATAAATAAGCATTCTGGTATCTTATTTGTGGTTGTGAGAATCTGCATTTTTTACCTGCATGTATGTTTTTGCTTGAAATTGATGTGGGCTTTGAATCAATAATTAGAAATACATTTGAAAGTCTGCTTTGTAAATTTTTTTTTTTGGTGAACAACACCCTCTTCACAAAACAGTGTTTTGTTCATTCCTTCTCCTCCCACTTCCCTCTCCTCATTAGCTATCTTCCCTTTTAGTAGGGTTTTAATGTGTTTTTTTTCAGTAGAGGAGTCGTGTTTAATTAAAAGTTACTTGCATGTTTTCAATTATAGATGATAATTTGTTTGGCTTTACACTCCCAATTGCCTTGAGTAATTTCCTGTAGAAATACATATAATCCATTTTCATGTTTGGAGTATTAGTGTGTTGTTTGCATAGCTTGTGTGTAACACTTAAAGAAACCACTGGGGCTTAGAAAGGACAGATGATGCTTTTTAGTGGCAAACAGTGATGCAATGACTGTTATTTCTTCTCCTTGCTGAATAGTTACGGAAACAGCTTTTTTCAGAGAACTGGAAATTATGTTATCAAGCCAATATGATGTTTCAGTAAAAATCTCGGAGTTAACACGTGGGCCAGCAGTAATGTTGCATCCATAAGCACTTGACATAAGTCAGTCCCAATTGGTGTTAATTCCTAACTTCAAGACCTCATGTGGTATAGCAGAGAAAATACATATTAACACATCCCAATTGATATATGTCAGAATTTCAGTACAGATAAATATGTAGGTTTTAGCTGCTGAAGATAAGGTAGTAGGAGGCTTGCATATTATTGCACCATGTATTAAAACCACGGTTTGTTTGGTCTACCAGAATCAACTCTTGTTCAGTTCAAGTGGAACACAGTGTATGTGGTTCTGCTCTCCCAGGTTTAGAAGGGATGAACTCAGACAGGGATGGTGAAGAGAAGGACTACAGTGGTAAGGGAGACGGACTGACTGTTTTATATTATAAAAGAGCATGTCTGGGTTAGTCTGGTTGATGTGAAAGCTGATGTGGAATATGGTTGGTGCCTGTAGGTACATAAGACCACCATTCAGGGGATATAAACTGTTAAAGGATGGTGCTGCTCAGGAGCAGATGGGTACTAATACAGCTTGAGTGTTTGAGTGTATGTTAGAAGGTTCTTTCTAGCCATCAGAGTTATGAGGTTCCAAACAAACATCTGATGGGGTTTGGGGACAATATAAATGGTAATGTTTGAAGTGGAGTTGGTTTTTTCAGGATGATTCTATGTGTATCTGCAGTAGCAGCTCCAATGCTGTTTGTACACCAGATTTAAAGATTTCAGTATTTTGGCTAAGTACCTTTTTCTTAGTATAGCAAAGACATACATGAAACCATGGGATCCAAATTTTGTGTCAGGTCTTAGCGAAAAAAGTGCCCTTGCAACTGATACTGCCTTCAGAACTGACAGCACTTTACACTTTTGTTTGCAACATCCATGTCACACCCTGTTTTGCTGGTCAGGAAGGTCAGCATCATTCTGCCCTCTCTGATGCAGTGAATCTTTCTGTTTTGGTAGTGTAGCATGTTTCTCTACGGAAGAGGAGGAATACTCCTAACTGGAGAACTGCTGATGTAATAGAGCTATTTCTTTAGGATAGTGTCCTGACATGACAGTTGGGAATTTTCATCTTGTTCCCCAGGAAAGACACCTGAATGTAGAATTGCTGTTCTTTGGATGAGCATAGTCCTGAAGAGGATTTAAAGTCAGATGGGAGTGTAGCACCAACCTACATCTTTCTTGAAACAGAGACTTTCAGTTCTTTGAACGTCTGGTGGTTGGCACCTCTCAGACAGAGAAACTTCTCAAGCTCAAACCCCAAAGATGCTTACTCAGCATTTACAAATTGCTCTCTGAAGGCCGTAAGGACACGAAGGCAATGAAAGTACATCAGTGGTATGATGTACCATACATTTAAATGGTCAGGTGCTGTAAGCTCAGTGTTGGGGATGCCTTGAAGCTCTTTTTTCACATACCTTCCCTCTGGAGGTTGTCACTATCTCTGGATGTCCTTCTTCAGTCACACATTTCATTCCTTATCAACAACACACAAAAAGAGGAGAAAAGCTGGGGAGGCCTGAAGTAGTCTCATGCAGTCCCACACCTAGATCTAAAACTGCCTTTGAATAAATTCTCTGCTAGTGATCATGCTTAGGTCTTTCTTACATTCTGTCCCCAAGGTTGTGTGCACCTGTGGCAGGTGTAAAAATCAGTATATGTATAATCCAGAAAGCACTTTGAAATGGGTGTTACCACATTAGACTTTCATATTAGAGCAAAAATAGTCCTTTGTTTTTGCATTTTTTATAAAGTAATGAGTTAATTCAATTTCATTCTTTCTTTTCTGGTTAGGGTAAGACACTCCATGTAATGTTTCTTTAAAAATGGATGCCAATAATAGACACAGAATAGGTCTTTATGAGTAGCTGAAATTTTTCTGCTGGTCAAATATTGCTAATGGTTAAGCAGCACATGTTTCTTGTTTAATATTCAGGTATGGCATTTGGTTCTTAAAAACAGAGAGAAATATTTCTGTGATCAGAAAGAGTAGCAGCTAGGAATAGCAGTGATGTGAGTAATTTTGACTGTGAGCAAACTTGTCAGAATGTTCACATTTTCAAGACTAGATGGTCTAAGACATCCATTTTTTCCTAAATATTTTTCAAAGTCCTAATGAAAATTTAAACAGCTGTGTCTTATGGTGTCTTGAATTGAAAAGATCATGAATTAGCAATTGTATTTTACTGCTAAAATAGTAGATGTTTACTGTAAACTGAAAATAGTAACAAAAAGATTCAGTCAGGTTCTTTGTAATACTTTTGCTAGTTGAATTTGACAATCCCATAGTGTAAAATATGTCAATCCTAAGGCAAAAAGAGAGGATTCATAATGAATGCATACACAGTAAGGCACTGAAATAATTTTTAACCTAATCAGTTTATATGTTAAGTACCTTTAACATGTCAGGTACTTAACTTGCTTTTTTTTTCCTCATAAACCCTGTTTACATGAATTAATTTCACATTGTCCACTTCTTTGGGATAAACTAGAGTTTCACTGTGTGTAACACAATACCCCTGTATTACAAAGTGAAAATCCCATGATTTTGGCTGAAACGTTGCTGCATTACAGCCGTCTCTTGCCTAGGGCCATCTGCATAGGAGAATATTCCTTTAACAGAATAAATCCCTAGAAGACTATAGCAGACTTACTGGAACCATTCTTCTGTATCTCTGACTGCTGTTCTAGCCAAAAGTGTTAGAAAAGAGGCTCAGTGGATAAAAGATTCTATTTGTGTGAGACTACCTGCTTTGCAATGGTTTCAGAAAAAAAAAAAATGCACTCCATTCGCTGGCTCTTTAATTCGGATTGCCAATGATAATGCAGAGTCGACGCTGAAGAAAGGTAGGATACAGAAGCAGAAACATTAGTGCTAATCTGCTGCAGAAGGACGAGATAAATCAGCACAGCTCTCATACATCACTGAGAGAGAAGCTGATTGCAACTTGACCATGTGCCTAAGTGGTCACATCAGCAACAAGAACGGAGCATGGATAAAAAACCTAAAATGTATCCTTAGGGCTACTTGCTGTGCACGACCTATAATAACACATCAATGTAAGTTTAAGGTTTCTTTTTTGTTTATTTCTTTCTGTTGCAATTCTTGTTGTTTACAAGAGGATATTTTTATTTTGCATAGATTATGGGGAAATGTAATGGAGTGTAATACTGAGCAGATAATACTTAGATACTGTTTATGTCTGTGAATAGTAACAGGCTTATTGCCGTGTGTCTCAACAGAGTTCTTTCTTTGAAGATGTTTTAATATTTAATCCTATAAGTCATATTTCAGGAATTGCGTAAGGTTTTGAATGAGAGTATAGTGAGATCTCCCTTTTTAATTTCTGTCATTTATGTTTCAAAGTGATTTGAAAGACAGAATGCCAGAAAAAAAATTTAAAATTATTTCTACTGTGAGAATTTTTGCTTTTTATATTTTTTTTTTCTTTAAAGACAAATGCTCATAAAGACTGATTTCTCTGGACCTTTTTATTCATGATTTAGTGCAGATGGTAATTTTCCTGTATTTTTAAAAATTTGTGCAATTGTTTAATTTAGTGTCATTTAAGCATCTGCAAAAAGGGAGGCAGGGATAAGATGAAAACTGAATAAGCATTGATTGCTGGTCTGAAAATTAAATTTTAAAAGTTTTTGCAGTAAATCTGATTTCAGTTCATTTTTACTAAATTGGATTATCATATTTAAATTGAGGCTACCATACAGCAAACAAATGTGTGAAACTATCCTGGATAGCACACATTTCCTGCTGTATCCGACTTTAAAGATGTTGATTGTAACTACCCAGGAATACTCTAACTGTAGAATTCAGAGCAGCATGTTTAAATAATGCATGGGAAAATAAAAAGGAAAGATGGAATTTTACTGTTCAGATGTTAAGGTGATGCTTTGTTCAAAGAGAAAAAAATGTGTACTAAAAGCTATTGATGTGAAATCTCAGGCTGTCTCTCATGGCTTTAGGCAAAAAGGCAGGGAAACCCAAGGCAGGTCTTGTTATGCAGTCTGAAAGCAAGGGAAATTTGGAAGCATTTATAAAAACCTACCAATAATTCTGTATTTATTTACTTATTTCTAGGGAAAGATAGTGGCTTTAAACAAACAGTTTATGAAATATGAAAAAGGAGGTGGGAAAAGTGCTTCAGTGATAAGAGCTTGAGAAAGTAGGTATGAAGATACAAAAGAACATCTATTTATTTTATAGTGTTGTGACTGTGGCCAAATACAGTAATAGGAGGCTTAGAAACAGAAGCAGCCTGCATGAGTGAGTCTAGAAATGGTTTATTTTTGTGTCAATTGAAAAATGTAAGGATAATTGGGTGTCTATTATCCCCTTCACAGACCTCAAATATTCAGGATATGGGCCAGTTTCAAATTTTGTAGCACAGATATTTTTTGGAGATCTTAGCCAAAACAAAAGTTAAGGTTTGTCTGTTAGTAGTTGCAACTTCCCCACAAGATTGATAGATGGAAATAGAGAAGAGGGAAGGTGAAGCTCTATTGCAAAAAGGGTGCTCATTCTTCCCAACAGAATAAATAACCAACCTAGCCAACTGGCAGATGAAACATGGACCAAGTAGAGAGTTTATTTTTGTATAAAATGTGCATATGGATGATCACACAGGCCCTCAGTTGTACTTAGCCCCTGAAGCTGAGGTCCCGTTGGGAACTCATAGCTTTAGCAGTCTGACTTAGAAAATAATAAACACAAATGAGAGGAAAGCTGTACAGTAACAGGAAGCAAAGAGAAACTGTGATTTCTTTGATCTTGTTATGTCTGTTCTAATGTACCCAATGTGGCCTTAAGTTGTAAACTGTGTGGCAAGGATTCCTATGTTTTGTTCTGTGAAAGACTCTCCTTACACATGTGACAGAGTAATATAATCAGTCTGGCTCCTCTTAATGGAGTTGGGCTTCTGCTGGTAAAATAAAGACATCCTTTTTTCCCCTGTGATCTGTGTTCATTAGAACAGCAGAAGATTATTCAGTTTTACAAAGATAATGAAAGAACTAGTTTTCCTTGTCTTGAAGTTATTCTGAAGAGTTGGAAGGCCTATATCTGCTAAGATGCTCTGTAGTTGTGTTGATGATGTGATCTTAAAACAAATACTTGCTTCAGTGTTTCTGTGAAGTTTCTGAATGCAGTCACACTTAAATTAGATGCTTAATTAATTGCAATGCATATGACAAAACTGGAATCAGGTGACTGCTTTCTAAAAGTTTCCTTTTTAGTTGAAGAGACAGAAGTTTATTGTGGGCTGAATATGGTCTTGATGAACTTTCCATTTGTCAAAACAAGGCTCATCCTCCTCGTCCAGAGTGAAATTCTGTGTTTATCAGTCTGTTATGCTGTTTCACTGTAACCTGTAAAGCTTTTTCACTAGACTCCAACATGGTCTTCATTTTCCCCTTCAGTTTTAGTCAATAAATTTATGCTAAGTAGTTTCTTGTGCTTTAAAATGTGCTAATGGACACTGATACCTGCACTTTCAGAGCTGCAGGGGGCTCCTGATGCCAATTTCAGCATATTGAATTTGCTTCTACTAAAGATATTTAGGAAAACCACATAAAAATATTCCTGTTACATTTGAGTTCAGTGGAAAAGCTCCTCCCAGCCAAAGTTGCCAAGGCAGGGTCTGAAACCTTAAAGCAGCATCAGTCCTATGGTGACGTCTCACACAAATAACAGGCTGTCCTGAGAAACATACACTCATAGGGGTTCAAACTGTGTTGATTGAATGTAATATCTTCTGGTTTTCTGTCTACAAAACTTGAAAGTCTGACCCCTGCTATCTCTATTGGTGGCAAAAGAAAACTGTTGGCCCAAGGAGAGGCCTTTCAAGTTCCATGATAGCAGAGAGAGTGAACTTCTGTGTTCATGCAATGAGTATATTGTGTCCCCATCCCAAAGCTTATGAAACCTGCTGGCCAGGAAAAGGATTGACATGGCTTTCCATCCTCCTGTTCCTCCTAGTCCTTTTTGGGTTTAGTAACTTCTGATAGAAAGAGGCACAATTTTGCAAATGCCCCAAGAGACCTAAGAACTGTAGGTCTTAAAGCACGCGTAAAAAGCTTCCATCTTACTATAGGCTTGCAGGCCTAAGAGCTCATTGATTTCTTCCACAAGCTCAATAATCACTATTCCATCTACGGAGTTGTGTCTGGAATACTCACGACCAACTTTTGGCATAAAATGTTAGCTCACAAGCTACAGTGTATAAAGTAGCCGTGATCAACAGCATCACCTACTGCCAGAAGTACACTCAGAAGATTGTGATAAACGACTTTGCCCTCAGACAGTGTTGCACTGTCTGTATGCTGTAAGAGAATACATGTTGTAACTGTCTCAATAAAGTGATCTCTCATCCAAATATCATTGTCTTCTAGGGAAACAGGGAATCTCTGAAAGGGGCAAAAAAATTGTATCCATAAATTGACTCTAAAAGAAATTGTACTAATTGCAGCTTTTATGAAAAACAACCTATTTATACCTTGATTGGACCCTCTACCAAATTTGGAACCTCTGTTGAAATCCATAAAAAAATTATAAGCTACTGAGGAAGATCATACTTGGAAAGGAGTTTCCTTGGTATGTCTCCTAGTTTTCAGATACTCTTCCCAGCCTTGCTAAATGTTGTCTATGAAGTGGATATCTTCCAGAGCATAGTGAACTGCATGGTATCAGACTACTGGGACACACAGAGCAGTGATCTCGAACAGGTAGCTCCTAAGGACAACCACTCATCTGATCTTTCCATCTTCTTTAAGGAAGACATATAATAATGAAGGTATGGTAAAAAAGGGATCATTCAGACTGGTGCCTAAAACTCTGCTATTCAGTGAAACTCATAGACTCCTAATTAGGGTGACAGTCATTTGTTAAGTTTTCGGAAGCTTTTAACAGTTTTTATTACCTCTGTGATTATCCTGGAAAGTAAATAGTTACATATTGGATAACCATATGGATGATGTGTTCGTGTATTTAAAGAAGATTGCTCAGATGGCTCAGAGCCCATAGTAGCAATGCCAAGATTTTTGTGCACTAAAAATCTAAACAAATAACTACAAGATGGAGGGAGCAATCACAGAAAGGAAAAGTGAGCAATAAAATGTAGAATTTACCTTTACCATCAGTGACAAAGATTAAGGCCATGGGAGAAGTGATAATGTGACTTCTCATACTGCACTTGGGCTGTGTCCCAATTAGCTTTCCAGCTTCAGCAGGGAAAGTAGTATGGGGTGAGTATTCCTTGTTTCCAGTCAAGAGTACTGGCCTGCCAGTGCTCTTTCTAAAAGTCCAGGTTTCTACCTCAGTTTTGTATTTCCTGAGTTACTCCAGCTGAACTTCCAGCAGAAGGGATGGAGAATCAGGTTGCACTTTTCACCACAAACCATACAAACCCCATTTGTCAGCATACCAATGTACCATAACAATTTCTTATGATAACAAGGCCATTGAATAACCTGGCATTATTTTCTTAGGACAGATGATGAGTGGTGGGAGGACGGAAGGAGGCAGAAAGAAAGGTGTGAGAGATAATAAAAGGAAAATTCTTGAGGGACTGAGTAATTTCTTCAGAGAGACATTTCCCGTATTTTTTGTTCAGTGCTTGATTGCAATTTATGCAATATATACAAATATTCTCAGTCTCTTCAAGTGAAAAAGGACCCTGTAATCCAAGTCTACTCACTGAACTGTAAATGTAAACCTCACTGAAGGAAAGGAACGGTTTGAAAGACTGACTCTTTCATATTTTAGTCAGGATTTACCATGATCTGTAAAGCACATAATTCTCATAGCAGGAAAGCTTCAGTTGTTTTAAACCCTGGCAGTTTTTCATCTGAGAAATACCCAGGCAGCAAGCCTTCTCTCAGATGAGACAGAGTGGGCTGTTTTATATCAGGAATTGCATTTCCTACTTTGCTTCCTCTGCCAGAAATTCTCTTGCCAGAAACTCTGTCATTTCAGTTTTTATCTGTTTTTGAGGGGAAGTTAGTTAATCATCTCAGTAGCATCACCATCACTACAAAAAAATAGTGAAATGCTATGGTAAACTGATAATTGTACACAAATGCATAATTTTCCCGAGGCCATGATAAGCAGTATAAAATTGCTGGCTCCATTTTACAGTGGAGAAGATTGTGGAACAGATCTGCTTTAATATTAAAGTAATATGTGGACGGTTCTGAAACAACGAGATAGCAAATCTGTTTGGTCTATGCCTGTTACTGCTTTTGCTGTATTGGTATATAATCAGTAAACTGTTACAGCCAGTACCATGTTGTGGAAATGGATCTGTGTCATTGAAGGAACACACAAACACTGGTTAGGTTTTTCAGTGTCTTAAAGAAATCAAATGTAATAATGGAAATTTTCATCATTTGGCTACAGGAGTCAGAACTTTGTCCTTTTCAACTAGCTTCTCTGCACAGACCACACAGACGTCACTGGGAAAGCCCTTGCATGCATTTGGCAGAGAATTTGACCAAAAGTGTTTGACAACCAAACAAGCTGTAAGTTTAAACATACATGAGATAAAGTTTTTTATACTACGTGATGAGAGTGTTGCTGATTGTTAATTTTATTGGTAGGCTGTTAGTAGAGAGTATTTGAATGTAAGTGTGGAGCTGAGTTTGCTGAGATTTGGTGTGTAGTGCCCAGCAGAGATACCTCTGTTTCATGTGTTGCTAGTCATGTCAAGAATTACTTCTGTAGTGCATGGCAACATTCCAGATTGCATCTCAGTCAAATGGATTATTCTTCAGTGCAAGGCTTTTCTAGGGAAGAGAATATCCGGGGTCTGGATTTGAAGGGTCTATTGCAGTTTTACAGAGCTCACCTGAGAACGGTCAATTCTCTTCTTTGCTCAAAGTCTGTAAAGTGTTTGCTGTCTGTGCCAAGAGGCAGTCGGTGAATGTTTGCAAAGGGAGTTTGTGGGCGTGGAATAAAAAGACGTAACTGGAGAGAGACTGTGGCAGAGAATAAAACAACATATGATGTATCACCACTTTTTTTTAAACTTCAAATTAAGATCTGTAATGTGCTAATAACTTCTTGGCAATGGTGACTAAAATTATTATTATCTTTGTTGTACATGCATTATAACCAATTTTTGAAGTGCCTAGTACTATCCAAAAGGTTCTGTTACATTTTTACAGCAGTGATGATAGCAGTAGTAGTAGATAGCAGTAGTGGAGTGAAGTGTTGCAAAACAAGACCCTTGAGCAGGGGTGAAGAACAGACTCTCTGAAGGAACTGAAGCACTGCAAGACTAACAGAAGGCTGTTAATGCAGTATAGCTCTCACTTCAAATATAGAGAGCAAGTGAGCAAAAATACAAGCCCACTTGCATTCTTTATTATCTGAGAACATTTGTTCCCATTGAACTCAGTCTTGAAGGCACTGATGCTGCTTTTCACTCCAACATGCTCTCCTAATTGACTCTATTTTTATTCGTTTATGTACATAAAGTCCTCCAAATAATCTAAGCACAAAAATTCTGTGTAGAAAGAATTTTATTAAAAACTAGATGTTAGTGTTCCAAAGGAGACTAGAGTATCTCCTGGGATTACTGAGTAGATGGGAGGAGTTGGTTTCCTCAGGCATAGCCCAGGGCCATTAATTACAGCTAGTCATTAATTCTCCTGTAGTGCCCTGTGGTGATGCCACTGTTCCTGTTACAACACAGAAATAGAAAGCTGTCTGACATGTGGACTTTGATGGGTTATGTTATTCTTATAATGATTACTTACATTTCTAAATGCTCATTACTGAAGTGTTCATCAGAGTTTCAGTTTGTAAGCTTTGTGTTTTTCCAGAGAGTTAATGTTTTGTTTGTTACTCACAGGAAGCCTTTAAATAGCTCTTGAAAACAGTAAAGCCTATGTGAGGTATGCTCTGTATATTGAATCCTGGGAAAGTAAAATTGATACAAATGCTCTCTAAAGATAATCAGTATACCTATTTTCATATCTAGAGAAAATGCAGATCCAACATATGGTTCCCTTACTCTGTGGTTGCCATATAAGGCAAAGTGCAGTCTAAATTGTAAGGACCAAAAGCTAAGGATCTAGTTTTTGGATTGTTTTTGAAAAGAAAAAAGTCCTGAAATTTTAATGAGTTTATTTCACTTCCTACAGAAATGCTAATAAAGGACAGAACAGTTATAAACCATTTAGAAGCAACTTCCATCATATGCCCTTTGCACGCATGCTCTTGTACTCAGCACTACACAATAAAAGCATTGCTGGACTGATTGTAAAGTGCAGGAGGAAAAAGTTCAAGAGCAAGAGACAGCCCTCAGCTCCCAGCTTAGCAGATCATGTGAACACACATGACTCTAAGCAGCAGAGTTTCAGTAGCAGACAGCAACTGTGAGAATTTCCAGATTGCTAGACTTGCATGTCTGTTTAAATTATCTTAAAATGTTTTTGCTCAAGAAGAAAGTTATTCATCTGACCTTTACATAGAGTCCTTCTTTGTCAGGGATCCCAAAGTGTTTTACAGATGCAGAGATTTAGCACTGACATGCACATGTCAGAGGGAAAATGAACAGACTGATTGCACCATGGTTGCACAGAACTTTGGCAGTGCAGAAATATGACTACTGATGGGCTTCACTACTGCTTTCCCGGAAAGGCCATACAGCAGCACTGCGTAGCACCCCAGTCGGGAAGCCTGAGACACTTTACTCAGCTGCAAACATAGGTGAGTTGACAACACTCCTAGCCTGTATGACAGCAACGGTAAATGACTTTAAAAAGAGAAGAAGCAGCAGCTGGACTCTATAATTAGCACTTGTGGTGAAGACATGGATTTGTATTGCTGAAATGTGAAATTCCAGCACTACATGGATTCCAAGAAACAGGGTATAACATTGTCTAAGGGTTGATTTAGGATAAATAACCACTTCCTAAGGTGTTTGTGCTCATTATTTACTCAGCTGGACCTTGTTTACTTTATGAATTCAATATTGATCACAGGAATGTTGGGGCATATTAAAGCAAAAAAGGATAGATTGTCTTTGGGTATACTAAAATGTCTGAAGTTTATAGAATATATTTGTAGGAGAAGTTGTACTTAAAGTTCAGTAATGGCAGTATGGTAGAAGATTGGTATATGGATTTTTCCCTCTACTTATATGTTAAATCTCATTGACCCTTGTGCCTATTTCATACCCATAGTGGGAGTAGAGACTAAAGCCAATGTTCTTTCGTTTTAAAAAGACTAGCTGGAATTCTTTTCCATTCAGTTATGTTTGATAATTCTAACATTTCAGAATGGGTGTTTTAAAAATGCTTTATGTTGTTCCTTTTCCTTCCTCTGACTTTGCTGATGCAGTTTGGCTTGCCATTGTGCAGGAGGAGAAGCAATGAGGGAAGGAGGAGGCAGTAGCCCTCATTGCTGTGCCTATTTCCCCCTTTCCACTGGCTCAAAATAAACTCTATACTGTTTACAGGGCTTTCAGAGAAAAAGAGAGGTGGGAGGGAGAGAGGGAGGGAGGAGGGGAAAGAGGAAGAAGACAGGAGAGACAAACAAAGTGAGAATGAGAGGAAACCTTTGCCCTCTGAGGTCACTATGAGGTCAACATGCATCCATCACCCATATGAAAAACCTTGTCATATAAATTAGGCCATTTTACAGCATAATGAGGATTTACTCTCCTACAACTGGAACTTGGCTAATAAAATCTTAATTTCATTTTTCTGTGACCCGATAATTTTTAAATACCGAACATGTTAAATGATAATTGATTCAGCAAACAAGTCCCTGAGAGACTTGTGTTTACCAGGTGAATCACAGGAACTGACTCATCCTCTGATCCTGTTGTTCAGTGAAGTTATGGGTGAGGCTGTATCAAGTACCCCCTTTTGACCAAAGCAATCCTGCAGACACCTACAGAGAATTGTTCTCACTGTCAGTGCATGCACAGTACTGAAGAATTCGTGTGGAATTAGTGGTTTATCTCTTTATCCCAGAAACCTGGAAGTAGTTTCCTCTGTTAGGATTCTTTTTTCTTGACAGATCTCCTGTCTGTTATCTTTAATCATCTGTGGCATCTGGAGTATTCCAGCCTTCAGTTGCAAAAGTTATTCTATAGATAGGAGAGTCTGAAATGGGAAGTATGGAGCTCTGTGAACACCTAACATAGCAGAGTTGTGTGTGTTGTACACAAATGAAGGTCTGAACTACCAGTACATACAGAGACAACTGGAAACCATTGGGCTAAATGCATCCAAAGACTGTAGTGACTTCCTGCTCCCTGTCTCAAATATTTCAGAGAGCTACCAGCAATTCTTATGTGCTGTTCTCAAAGAGATGTCACAGCAGTATGATGGTGACTTACTGCTATTTGAATTTATCTGGTTTGAGTTTCCTTTTTCTTTAAAAGGACTTAAACTTTTTTAAACTTCCTTCCTGATGTTTGTCTTTTTTCCAGATTCCAAAATTAGATCAAGTCACATTTCCTCATGGAACTTCGGCTTCAAGGAGGCATTGAGCTATTGCAGCCCCTAGTCTGAAGGTTCCTGCTCCAGTGGATGACCTGCGCTGTCATGCACAATATCCAAAAACAATTGGACAATGGCAAACTTTAAAAGTTAATGCATGTCCTGCTTACTGTCCCATCCCCCTCAGCTTGTGCTTTCTGACACTTGCTTGATGTCGCTGAGTCCTTTTTGTTGAAAGTGCTGTTCAGTCCATGACTTGCCTGCTGCATTCTCGTTTGACCTGTTAACTGCTAAAGCAAAAAAAGTTATTTTAAGAATCAGCTTGTCAAAGAGAGCATATCTCCTCCCTTCGAAGACCTTTAAAGATTAATGTTTGATTAAAATGTGACTGCAGCATCAAAATGGGTGCCCTGTGTCTTTTTACAAATGAATGGCTGGCAAACTTGTGGACTGCCTAGTTTTTAATTGGCAAATTATTCAGTTAGTGCTTCAGGGGGAGTTTCAGGGGAGGACAGGGAGTTAGATGATTTTTAGATACATTCATTACCACTTTTATTCCTAGAGATAGTCTGAAGATGACTAAATCTCTACATGCATCCACAGATTCAGTTTAAATTTCTTCTCTGGAAGTAAAGAAGAGGACATGCTCTAAATCATGTAATAAAACCCCAGGTCCTCACTTGGACAACCCCATATCAAAATCAGGAGGCTGGATTTGTGGTCATTTAGTGTGATAGCTGTACCTATGACCCATGCAGCTGCTGCACTGTTCTTTTTGCCTGCCTCTGTTTGCCTGCTGCATTCTTTTGAATTCCAGTGAATGGCTGCTGATAAAATCTGCTCTCAAAAAGGTTTTGAGACCCAGTGCCTGTCCATTTTTATACTACGATGGATCAGAAAGACAACCAAATATTTAGATATTACTGTGTGCTCTACAGAATACTCTGGAACAGTCAGTACAGAGAGGGAAAATAATGGGTAGACTTAGTGTACAGTTGCAGTTAAGAGCACTTAACACTGTATCAGTCTGCTGCAGAAAATACCATGGAATAGGGTATTAGGAAAAGGAAAGAAGCACAGCTTGGATCTGTTTGATTTTACTTTGGAATTTGAAAGTCTTGATAGCACTTTGTAAACAGAAGAGACTGTTCCATTTGATGTGTATGAGTTTGATATTGCTACCTTTGCATCTGTAAGTAGTGTAATCCAATGTAACAGCTCATGAGAATTAAGATAATTCACAAAAGGGCTCCAGAAACAGCCTCTGATTATGTCTCTTGTGTCAGTGTGGGGCTCCTGCGAACGTCTTTGACTAATTGTCTTTTCTCAGTAGTTGCCTGCTGACTTTTTATTAGAAACAGAACAGCAGAAAATATTCTAAAATGAAAGAATAAAGACTGAAGGGATATTGTTATTTCCTAAGGACCCTCTTCCAAACGAGGAACTTGGTGGAAGTGAGATATCTGGGCAACCTCTTGTACCTGGATACTCCCAACCATGTAGACAAGCAAAGGACTATGGATGGCAACTGTAGTCGGTGTTTTGTTGCTTTTTTTTTTTTAATGTGCTCCGTGATCTGGAAGACAGACAATTGGGAATGATTGATTAATATGGATATTCATCTTCATACAATTGGAGACAATGAGACATCGCCTGCAAATTCGGGGCAGACAGCAGTCAACTGTCATTTGAGCTTTTCTTTCAGTGGAAAAGAGGACATTATTTAGAAGAAAAGTCATACAGATCTTGAATTACCTTCATGTTATATTTTTCTTTTCTGGCTGATGTTAATTAAATTAGTTCAGTGAGGTACTCTGAAATGCAGTGTGGAGTAGAGTATATGCAGTATGTACATACATATGCATTTTCATTTCCATTGAAAGGCTGCTAAAATTTTATTTCTAAGATGTAAAAACAATTTTATATAACACTGGAAAGCAAAACCAAGTGCTGTGTTGCTTTTTAGAGGTTTGTATTATGCTTTGGTTACTTTCATAAAAGTCTAACTGGTCTGCTGCAGGAAAATGTGGGTATTTTCTCATGTTACAGAAGAGACAAATATTGTCTCAACACTCGCCTTGTCCCTTTCTGGCTGTTCTTTCTTGGCTGTGTGGCAATTTCTAAAAGACCCAAATCTGTTCACTGATCCCTGTTCACAGTAGGGCCCTCTTCCCAATCTTTGCAGACCTGGCCAAGAAGATGAGATGCTGGGCACAGGAGTAGGAGCCAGTGGCTGGCAGGGCTTGGGCCATTGTTGTGTTGAATGCTTTGTATTGTGGAACCGTGGCCAACAGCCATGGGCTGCGTGGGAAGGTGTGAAGGCCTTGGATGTAACTGGGATTTGTACTGGTTCTTCGGAAAGGGAGTTCTAAGAAAAGAGGTCTATAAACAGAATAACATCGTGTGTTGCCACTCAATATCATCAGTGTCTGCTGCAAAGTTTTAAAGCTGGGAATATAGGTAATTAGATGCTGATGAAGATTGACTACAGGAGGGATGAAAGAGGGTCTAAGAGGGTTACAAGAGGGTGGTATTGAATAACTACATCCATTACTGACTTGAACTCCTTGAAAAGTACATTAGGTAGAGTTGTACCTAATGAAAGCTTAGCATGTGAGATGTTTGTTGAAGTAGGAATTACTGTGTTAGGGGGGAAAAAACATTTCAAGATATGTTTCGTTACAACTTTTATTTATAATTTCAAGATTAGAAAAAGATGCAGCTGCAATGACTTCTCTAGCTAACATAAAAGTCTCAGTGGGTTCATTCCTCTGCTGTCTTCCTGATTTTAAGGAGCAGCTTAGTTTTACTAATATTGGGGTTTTCTGTCACCTCTTAAAAGGACACAGAAGGGCTGGGACTGAGTTTTTCAGTGATTTTTCAGGATAGATTTTGAAACATCACAGAAGTGTTTTGAATCTGGCTTCTCCTTACTGTTGCAAGGCCCCAAACACAATGGGCTGGTTGTCATCATCTTTATAGGGCTGGTCCACCTGGAAATTTAGAGGGTTGGTCATATGGCCTGGTAATGAAATATAGGCAATAGTACCTCTTTAACATTAACAACTTGTGCTCAGTATCAGCTATATGTATCATGTACCCTTGCAATTTAAATTGTAATGTTGCGAGACAGTGGCAATAGCTCAGTAAAAATGTATTTTTTTAAAAAAATGCACATGGTAGGTGAAAATATTGGTCTAACCAAAGTGTTAATGGTTACTACTCTAGGTATGTTGTGCTGGATTTGGACAGAATGGAGGCCTGTGATGAATATACAGTCCCTGTGATGCTGCTGGACAAGAAATTTTTTAGTTATAATGCAATTGTAATTAAAATTCCTACCAGTCTTTCTCTGATGGTTTTCCCATATAGTCAGGAGAGCCTTGTCCATCTCTAGTTACCCTTGCACCCAAGTTCCTGGTTTTGTGCCAGCTTGCTCACCCTTAGCTGTGCTCCTGTCCTGGGGAGACAGTGCTGGCTCGCCAGGCTGGAGTTGCCCTGAACAACCCAGCATAATGGTTGAAGGTATGGCTGCTGTTTTGGAAGCTGCCACTGACATTAAACGAAACAGAACTGGCCCAGCACTTACGGCTTTGGAAAAGCCATCCTCTTTGGAAAAAGCATTTTAATTCTAAATAAAACATTGGGTTGGCTTTTAGCTCATGAATAGCACTTTATTCCACTTGAATAAATACCAGTACCGACAAGTAATGACATCATGCCATGACCTTATATAAGTGCTTGGCAACATTCCAAGTTAATTTTGGCTATTATTTCCACAAACGCATAGGACAGGCTTTTGGAGGTATTCGGTTCCTATTTAGGCAGTGCTTTGGCAGACGGGCTGTAAAACAACCTGACAATTATCAAGGCTCCATGGACTGATTAGTTCTGGCTTCAGACACTGACAGTATCTCAGATATTTCCTTTCCAGACTCCTCCTGAAGACTTTGCATCTTCAAGGAGCATGTGACAGATGAGTGTTGACAAATGACTAAAGAGCTAGAATTTTATGAAAAGGTTTGGAAAGCAATATTGCTTTATTCACAGGGAAAGTTCAAGCAATTAAAAATTATTGGAAGACAAATACCTTCTGATCTTACTTTTGTTCTTAACAGTCCATGAGGAAGGGCTTTCTACCCGTGTGTAATCAGGGAAACAAGTTTTCTTCTTGCCTCACTGGGCCCATGATCAACCAGTCTGCTTTCTACTTGGACAACTGAGTGAAATACCTTGGACAGCTAAATGAAGCTTCTAATGCTACTCTAAGATCACTCCTGGCACTGCCCCAGCTGGTGTTTGCCTGCCCTTGCCATGTGCTGTCATTGCAAAGGTGAACTTCACCATCATGGTTCTACTTCTTAAGACTGTGTTGGAAAAGGGGGTCGTCTTCATTTAATAACCCTCTTACTGGAGTTGGAGTCTTGGTAAAGATAGATCTTAACCTCACATGGTAGCCCCAAGTTGTCAGATGCTTCTAGTGCGATTCTTAAGAGGCACAGCACTTAGGTAACTGTGTCTGAATGCTTAAATATCTTTAAGTTATGTTCCTGGGTTCACTGAATGTCAATGCTGTGTAGTTTCTGAAATGCCTTAGTTATTGCTCTAAATGCAGCATGGTTAAGTCGTTCTGGTGCTTTGGGAAATTTTGTACCTTCAGCTTGCTTGCCGGTTAAATAGGGGAGGTTATTTTGTTGCAGATGCTTTGTGTAGGCTATCACTCAAAATATTAACGTATGGAAACATAGACTGCTGCCAGATTTTTCTTGACATTTTTTATTTAATATAGGGAAAAGCAGATTGAGATTTGTATTAATGTTTGACGAAAGACCCTCTCTCTCTCTCAGCGCTCTGTTGCTATACAGCAATCAAATCCCACATACTTTACTATGCTCTGCCAGGAAATCTGCTAACCTTTCATATAATATGTAATAGGTGTTATAGCCAGTGCTACAGAGTTGTTTTCCATACAGGAGGATTCTCAGCTATTATTTTCTGCTGCCTTGGTAAGATTTGTAGTGGTTCTTTCTATGGTGCCAGATGTTGTACATAAAGCAGGAAATTATATACTGTTCTCCTGCTTATTGAGCAGAGAAAAGAATCTACTTTTAAGACCTAGCT
The DNA here is from genome assembly GCA_013397915.1 of Daphoenositta chrysoptera. Classification (NCBI taxonomy): domain Eukaryota; kingdom Metazoa; phylum Chordata; class Aves; order Passeriformes; genus Daphoenositta; species Daphoenositta chrysoptera. The sequence goes on from VZRO01008241.1 coordinate 332,783, forward strand.
GGGAGACGTTGCTAGAAATGCCAAGTTTAAAGAGAGAGATCAAGTATAGGAGATGAGAAGGCAAGACAAAACTTGCTTGAATGTGACAATGAATGCGAAATCTCAACTGAAACACATTTGATGTACTGACATTAAAGGGATTGTACTGAATATGTAATCATTGTGGATATATGCAGGGGGTTTTGTATTGTAAAATAATCAAATGAGCGGTTCTTTGTACACTGATGGGGATCTCGGGAGAGCTCTAATGATCTAGATTTAAAGAGATACCAGCCCAGTTAGGTACTGTGGTATTTGTGTGTCTGTTCCTGAAGGAATGCAATATCAGAATAATATTATGTGTATGTGGTCCTTAACCTGTGTATCTTGAACTGTTTTACAAATACTAAGCACTTAATTCAGTAGCATTCTGCTGGGCTGTGTTCACAAGCAAAGTGATGCACTGAATAGAGAGATCAAATTGAAGAGCCCCTTGTGGATAACCCAGTACCCATCTGGCCATGCCTGGACTGCAGGTTCTTTTTATTTGGCCTACAGTTTTTTCCTGTCAGGTGCTGGGGAGCAGTTGGTTGGCCACCATGCTGCTTGATGGCCAAGTGTCTTGTGCTGCCCATCAGGCTGTTGCAGTGTCTGCACACGGAACTCTGCCACCTGTCCACGCAGGAAGAGAGGATGACCTGGGATATGTGGCAAGGGGCCACCACAAAAATGGCCTCTGCTTGCCACAGCTGCAGAGGTTTGACCATTCTGCTGCAAGGCATGAGAAGAGAACAGCAAAGGAAGATATCAAACATACTAATTCTCATTAGTAAGCAAAGCCTAACATGTGACACTGAGAATTATAGTTTTAACGGGATGCATCTTTTATCTTTCAGAAATTTCTAAAACATACTGATAAATTCAGAGATGATTTGAGTCAGGCTCTTAGTAGCATTTTCTGCTATAGACAGAGAGCCACTTTAGGAATTCTTTGTATGCATGGGTGTTACTGTTCTTTTTACTGTTTAGGGCTGTGGTAAGAGAGCTAGATAAAATAGCTCTGTGAAGGTTAGAGAAAAGGCAGTCAAATTGTCTACTGGGACTGCTGCTCCAACAAAGAGTGTCAGTTGAGTACAAAGTCTTGTCACTTTTAGCTTTCATCTTCTGGTAGCTTGAAACAGCTTTACTAGCCACCATCATCTTTCTGCTACTAGTATACACTCTGGAAACATCTCCTGAATTACATCTCTATTGCTGTAGCTAACCTGATATATGAGCATTATTTGTGTTTTACCCCTCTTGAAAAAAATCCTACTGGCCTGAAGTTGGAGTAACACAGGTGCATCAGACCCTTAGTTTCTTCTATTTTGAGGCAGAGCAAATCAGCAGGTCTGTGCTGGCAGCATTGGTCTTGCTTGGCATCTTGGTTACATCTGCTCTTTTTTGCTGACGTCTTTATTATAAAGACACCTTTGAACACTTGCCAGCAATTTTCCTTTTTAAGAGACCAGATTTTATCGATGCTATTGTTGACAAATAATTCCCTGTCCTAGTATTCAGGCACTAGTACTTTTTCCTCTTGTCTGGATTTTCCCACTGTTTCTGTTTGCAGGAAGGATTCTATCTGAAGCTAGCTCTGCTGACACTTGCTGGGCAGTAGTCATCTAGTAGATCTGCAGGCCTGTTCATGCTGTTTTTTCTGATCATGTCAGATCTGTAATAGCTGTCAAATTTGCTAAACTTACGGGATGCCACTGATGTGAACTTTTGATTTATGATTTTGCCATGAGAAAGACAAGAAAATATGTCATTCCTATTTCATAGAGATTTTGTTTACTACTTTTGGAACCTGTGATTTCCTAAAGTATAGAGGTGAAAACGAATTTCTGAAATTGGTATGTGATTCTTCTGTAGCACAAAGGATGTGCTGGGGGCCTTTTTAAGTCCTGTGCATATCCGTGTTCCCTCTGGGTATGGCACTGAAACAGCCTGAGAATAGAAGAGGGCCAGGACATGGCTGGAATGTAGGCTTTCTCCAAGCAGCCCTTCCCAAGGATGAAATTTCCCACTGCAGAAAATAACAAGAAATCTACTAAAGGTGACAGTGTGGTCAGACATCACGTTTCCCAGTTTGTACCGGTTTTGTTTCTAGTGTCAATTATAGTGACTAAATGGCATACTTGGGAATATGGCAGTGATCTCATGAGATTTAGTCTTCAATACTAGCTAGTGGACAATGGGTCTTTTTTTATCTGAACATGGATGATCATTAGTGCTCTTGGAACAGATCAACAAATTCAAATCAGCTTTGCTGAAGCCAGTGAAACTGTTAGTTGGTATCAGCTGGGCACCCATTCCAGCACAGGTGAATATAATTAGCTTTAACTCCATAGGAGATATGCAAAAGATAATTTTGTACAAAAGACAGAGATAGCAGTGCCTATTTTATCTAAAAGATGCCAAGACTGTTACAAAAGTCTGAAGTTTGTAAAACTGAAGAGACAATATAGTGCTAAAATTACATTCTGTTATGTTCTTTAAACATGGAAGTAGCAGTATGTAGGGAAATACTTGTAAATTGGAAACTAGCCAGTTAAATATGTTAGGCATATATGTACAGTTTCCTCACTGTATGACACTAAATTCCCCTCAGTACTGTCAAAGAAAAACAGATCAGATAAACAGCAATTAACATGTGAAAAGATAGTTCATTTCCTTAAATGGAAAAAAAAATATTGCCTTATTTCCCTTGTGTTTGATTTTTATTACAATATGATTTGCAAAACTTGTCTCCAATGTAGTTCTAAAGTTTTAAGAGATCAGAAGAATTTTGTGAAGTGGATTTAGATGTGAAGGCAGCTTTTTCTCTCTGTTAATAAAACCCTTCTTAAAGGCAGTTTTATAGATACACTTGTGGCTTGGTGGTTAATGCCTTGTTCTCATATGCAAGTCAGTTGATTCCTCTGGTGCCTCATAATACTCAAGAACCATGGACTCTTGCAGTGTGACTCATGCTGTAGCTTATTTTACTGCATAGTCTATATAAAGACTGTCTTTGAACGGTGAGTGGATACACAGTATCAAAGTGACAATAACAAGCTTTGTCTGTCTTGCTTCACAACTGAGAAAAAGCCCTACAAAAATAGATTGAAGTGTAGGATGTTGCAAATTAGGTAGCCCTTCAATTAAGACATCTTCTAGCTCTAGTATTACCGGTGACCTCGTCTTGTCTTTTAGAAGGACTGAAAGTCTCATCCCAGTGTAGCAGTATACTTGCTACAAAAATCATTCTTCTTGCTGTCAGAAAAAGTATGAAGTATATTAGATCACTTCTCAATAAAACCTGGGCTTTTTTAATCAGGAGTGCATAAGAATGCTCATGTATATTTTCCACCACTGCGACAGCAGGCGATAGCAGTGCATTCCAAGCTAGAGCTGCCTGGTTCCAGGTGCACAGCACCTTCAATACCAGTGTCTACAAAAAACTGAAAAGTCACAAATTTAGGACATCTGTGCATGGTCTTAATGAAAACACTTAGAAGAATTGCTAAATATAAGAATTGAAATTGCAAAATAAACTTGGAATATAAATATAATCACAGACAGTGAAAATGATCAAAAGGTTTTTCTGTGAGAGAAAGGAGTGAAAAAGCTTATTTCGTTTTGGTTTTTGCTCTTTCCTGCTACAAATAATACCATAACTTCCATGATGTATCTGTTTGATGGAAGACAATGTATGTGGCATCTGGAGTTATACCTGTGAGGATTAACCAGCTGGCTGTGACCCAGTGAAGTGGGATGTATGAGAGTGCTGCCCTCTTTTCTTTTCCCTTAGTAGTGACATTTAATTTGGGACCTCTCTCCTTTCACTAATTTCTGTTTAGCTTCTAGAACCCGATTTGAACCCTATTTCAAATTTGGTTAATTTTTTTCCACTGAAATCAGAAGAGTCTGTGAAGAAGCGGGGGAAAAGGGAGGAATTGCCTGCTAGGCAAAGTGTTTGCATTTTGTTAGAAAAGCAGGGAAGCAGAACAGAGTATGTACCCATGCCTGAGCACAGGAGGTCTGACATGTGGTGGCCACAATTATAATAGAAACAACAATTAAAGTTTGTTTGGGTATGCTTTTAATGAGAAGGTTGGGAAAGTCATCAGGAACTTCTCACTGTTAGAGAAATGGGCAGAGAGATGAATGGACAAGAAACTTTCTCCTCTCAGCTGCCACTGCACAGCCAGATTCGTGATTGTTTACTGCATTCTCCTAGCAAGGCTTTTTGCAAAGAATATTGTATTGCCTGTGTTGGATTTTCAAAATCTGCAGTGTAAGTCTTAAACAATCCATTGGTCTTCATATGATAATCTACAGAAATTACTTAAAATCATAGTGCAGTAATACCATGCACTGTTACTTTTCCTCCTTTACTGAAAACCAATTTCGTTTGCTCTCCATGTAAGAACAGTGTATTTATCTAGTACTGCTGTTTGCTTTGTGTAAATGTTCTCTTTTGTAATACATCATTTCCAATTGGTTCAGAACAAGAACAGCCAGGGCTCATGAGAAGCAGGTGGTGGGGCCTCCCCAGCACAGCCTGATGTATTAAATACTGTTTTTTCATCCTTTAAATAAAAAAATAAAACATGATTCCATAAGGAATGATGAGCAGGAAATGAGCAGGAAATACAAAGATACCTAAAAAGGGAACAATTGAAAACATTGGACTGATGTTTTACTTCCAAAATTGATGATCTACATGCCCTGACTTAATGAAATCTATCCTTTTAGTGGTTAGGCTGAGATATCAATATGCTAATGAAATTATTTTTAGCCATGTGTAAGGGCATACCCAGAAGAAATGGCTGTTTCCTGCAGTGGAATGGAACCATAAAAGTTCAGAAAATCATTTCCTTTCCTAATGAATTGTCTATCAAATAGCTAACTTTTAAAACCAAATGTAAGTTTTAGAATACAGTTTTAAAAGCCAGGTCTTTCAGAATGACAACCTAAATGCCACAGATATTTCACTGAGAGCATCTTCTAGCCAGTTTGACAGAAGTTGTTTTAGAGCAAGAATCAGCTTTTCTCATTGCCCCTCAGTTGGGAAATATCCTTCCTATGGCTGTGTTGTTACATTCATCGTATGTGGCTAGGTTTAATGGTCTGTTGGTCAGTCTTCAACAACTCCCTTTCTCTGTCTCTCCTAGTTAACTGTTTACAGTCTTCCATCATCATCATAATCATCATTTGTGTAGTCCTATTGATGCCTTAGATTTTAACTTTTATATTTTTCAAATCCTGTACTGCCTAGTGTTTAACTGAAATTTTGTGGGGCCTGTTAACTACTGTTCTCTCATGCTGGTTAGACGTAACAAACCCTCTCTAGGTTTACTCTTCAAGGACACCTTGATTGTCCCAGGCCCCAAAATGTGTAAACTAAAAGCCTTTGAAGAGGAGGGACAAACTTGGGATAATTACATCATTAACTGAAGTTATAATTGAAGAATTAACCGTGATACGCCAATGGACCAAACTTACGGAAGTGTGAAGAGCCTGTGACCAGGATCCATCTTGGGTGGAGCCCCTCGAAGTTTTTTGACTCCCAAGGTGTACCTTTGAAGGCCCTTCAAATAAATACCTGCTTTTATTCTCTTATTCTTGTCTAGCCTCTGTTTTCAGGTAGCCACTTCAAGGCATCACTATGTAAACTTAAAAGCTGGGTCTCTTGGAATCTGGTTATATCTAGTTAAAGCTCTGTCTGGGGCAGGGTTGGCTCAGTTTTTTTATCAGTTGCATCCCTTTTTGGTGGTACAGCTTCAGTGCAAGAGTGTAACAAGTATCATTCTTTTAGATGGGAAAGTGTTTCCTAAGGCAGTTTTTGTTTCAGCCTTTGGAGGTCTGTCCTACAATGAAGGCCAAAGCTGTGAACTTCTTGTTCTCAATTACCTCATGCTCCAATGTAATCATACTTGCTTTATGTGAAGAAAAATCCCTGGTGAAACATTCCCATCTTGGGTTTAGTTAAATTGTGCCATTCTGCATCTTTTGTGCTGTGTCACTTGTCTGCTTGTATCCTGCCCCTAACTGCACTCTAGACGTTTCTGTTTGGGAGGATGAAGAGACAGGATCTGACCTTTTATTTTGTGTGTAGTAATTAGCAAAGTTGGACCCCATTTAAGCTGATTTCAGGACTCTGTTTGACAAAGGAGGAGACTGATGTTATGCTCTTCTGTGTTCACCCTCTTTCTTTTTCTGGAAAGATTATTATGCAGTTTAGTTCTGTAGTTTACCCTTCATTATGTTGTGTCTTCATTTTACTCATGTTCTTTTTGTTTCATTTTTCTCTTTTGGTCATGTGTTCAGCCTTAAAATCTCTTTACTATTTTTTTCACTTAAGAAATTCAACAGTTCGTCTTCATTACCGTGCCCCACTGCATATCTCAAATGCTGCTCTTATCTTGATAAGTAACATGACAGATCGTAGGTAGAATGAAGACTAATAATGAGGAATGAAAATCAAGTTTACCATTCTTTTATGGTAATATATTGTACTGTGAAGGAAATGCCCATTTGGAAAATGAAATAAATAGAAAACAAAAGCTTTTTAATACAAAATTCCTCCCCACAGTGAAGTGTCAGCTAGTAGAACTAGGCTATATACTTGATGCTCAACTCAATTGGAAAAAATCCACAATTTGAGTAATTTTTAAATGGTAACTAGAAGGATTTGGATTTTTTTTTACACAACTGAATTAATTTGTGAGAATGTTTCATCATTTCTTTAACCAAGTCACTCTTCAGAATCACAGAGTAGTTTGGACTCTGCCTGGTGTATACTGTATTAATCCTTTAAAACTCACATATTATATTTCCTTCTAATTTTTGTTATAAGTTGCATCCCAGAGCCACATAATGAAAAATACTGCAAACATTTAGCATGCCTCACTATGGAAAATAGAGATTAAGCTTGTGATTGGATAATTTGCACATACTTGTTGTATTATGTGCTGTTCATCTCAATCTGCATAATCTTTAAACCTAAACTGTCTCAACATCAACCAGATTTAAGGAGCCAAGCTTCTGCCTGTCGTGGAATTGTATACTTGTTTCTAAGACATCAACAGATAGGACAAGAGGACACAGTCTGAAGCTGTACCAGGGGAGGTTTAGGTTGGACATTAGGATGGAATTCTTGACAAAAAGGTGATTGAGCATTGGAGCAGGCTGCCCGGAGAGGTGATGGAGTTCCTGTCCCTGGAGGTGTTTAAGGAAAGACTGGATGTAGTGCTTAGTGCCGTGGTCTGGTTGCCAAGGTGGTGTTTGGTCTTAGGTTGGACTTGATGATCTTAAAGGTCTTTTCCAAAGCAGTTGTTTCTGTCACTCTGAGAACTGCTTCTTCAGTGGCAAAAAGAGAGAGGAGCGAGATTGTTTATTAGACATATGCATATGCCGCATCATATTCTTTTTTTATCCTTTATTTTTATAGTGTGTCCTCTCCCTTGAAGTAGTCTCTTCACTCCTTGTGGTAACTTCAGTGGATTGAGGGAGTCTGTTTAGGCTATGTATTTCACTCCTCTCCTGCCCTTCACCCACTGTTCCCTAAAACATTTTCTCTCCTTTCCTTCTTATTTCTTGTTATTTTTTCTTTCTTTTCTGACATTTAACTTCCAGTGGGACTTTCTTCCTTCTTTCCCACCCCTGTGTGCCTCCATGCCTCACTATGCCCTCTTGTCACAAGAGGTTTGAAAATGTTTGTAGGGTTAAGCTGGAATGAATACTGTTACTTCACATTTTGCCTAAGGAGAGGGTTGTACAACTAACAGTCATAGCAGGACTCTGGGTTAGAGCTGCAGGACAGCATTTGTGTGCGAGCTTTTTCAGTCTTGGTGAGGGACTGGCAGCTAAATAAGTTGTCTTTGATTTGAGGAAGTCACTTGCACTGACTTCAGTCTGTAGGAAAAACAGTGAAAACTGCCCCATCCGAATAAGGCTGTTGCACTGCAGTTTGTTAATGCAGTTTACCTAATCCTTATGTTATGGCACAGCTGAATCACTGTTACTAATGTTTGCATTTCAGTTTGATAAAAGTCAGTCGTTCCCATCCAATACATTTTGAAATCTTTAGACAAGATGCCGTTGTACAAAAAGAGGTTATGTTTAACAGACTGTTTAGAGGTTTTATATGGAACTTCAGACATGAGAGCCATGAGATGTTGGACTGTAAATGTGGATATAAAACTGTGTAACTAAACACTATGTTACAAAATATCTGAAACATTATTGTGAACTCCTATGGGAAACTACTACAGGCAGCATTTACTATAATACAGTGTGCATGAAAGGGACTGCGGATTTGAGCAGCTTTGACCCATGAGAGGTTTATGCTGATAAGGTGGTGTCATTGCAGGGACTGCTGGGTGAATCGGAGGCCCAGGTATTTTGGTGTCCTGTTAAGTGATATCAGTCTGATCATGAGTGATTTTCTGTCAGAATACACTATTCTCTGTCCACTGGAAGGAATAGACTGTGTTCAGTCATGCTTCCTGAAATATAATTGTTTCTTTTGTCTTTACATTTTCCCCTCTTATTTTATATTGTACTTGCTTTGGTTTCTTAGCAGTGTTCCTGAGTGAACTGAAGACACTGCTTTTAAAGCAGCTCACACTGTAATCAAAATAATACTTTAAAAGCTTTGATGAAAAGCCAATATTATAAGGGAAATTGTATGTTTACTTATTTACACTTATTAAATATCCTCGTTATTGTTATGTGCAATTGAATAGAAACAATCTCTTTGGAGAATTATCCGTGAAAAGGAAGCCTTTGATAGTAGATGAGTATTGGAAGTTGATGTATGCTTATTTCTGTGAGAAGCAAAAACAGTGTTAGATTGACCCCAGTGAACTACTTAAGAGGTTTGTATTGATTGTAGAGGAATTAATATTTAACCCAGAGTTTCCTTCCAGATGAAAACAGATATCTAGACTAACATACTTCTGTGTTCAGAGGTTATAAATATGAAAATCTGAGTTACACATCAGCTCACCATTCTTCATTTTATTTGTTTCAAATCTACTTTTAAATATATATATAATGGGAGGGAAGAAAAGAAACTGTTTATAACCATGAAAAAAGCCACTGCGGTGCACAATGTCATAATAAGGCCAATGTGTCATTTAAGTTACACTTAAAACCTATTTTTAAGACATAACTACTGCAGAGACCTTGTGGTGACCTTACAGAATTTTACTACAGAGAAGTATGACTTCAGCCCACTGTCAGAGCACAGCCTGCACTAGGAGGTTTCCAGTTTTTCTCTATCTCAGCAGCACACACCTAGTTTCACATCCATTTCTTCAGATAAAGTCTGTTTCACAACACTCATGCAAAGATATGTTGATGATATGTGTCAGGCCTTCTGTATTTTGAAGGTGGTAATCTCATGGTAGAACAGGAACTTGGTTTAGAGATTCTTGCTGACTTCCAGCTTACCAACTACACAAAATCCTTGCTTTTTGCTTGCTTTGCAGGCTAAGATATGTGATCAGAAACAAGACACTTACCTTGCCACGATTACAAAATTTACCATTCTGTCAAAACACTTTCCAAACACAAATACCTCTCTTGTATGGCCTTTTGTCTCAGCTGAAGCTCTGCTCTGGGAAAATGCTGAAGATCAGTCAGGGATGCACACAACAGAGAGGAAATACTGTAGGAGGCAGCCCGTAGCTGCCCAGGTGAGGAACTGACCAAAGCCAGCCTCATCCTGTATTTGTGAGTTTCCTTTTACCTGTCTTGCAAACTGAGATAGTCTGAAAGAGCCCATCTTTGCTTCCCCACTCATTATTATAGTGTATGTGAAAATAAGAGGTGTGACTGTCTGAAGGGAAAAGGAAGTATTTTGTACCTGGAACTTCAGGAAATTGTTCTTCCTCTTGTGCATGACCCAAGAGATGATTCCATACTTGGCTTGGTCTAAGTCCTGTTAATGTAAGTTTAAAGGTTGGCTGTAGTCGTAAGAAAAATTGTGTTAAAATAGCACATTTTTCTTGGTTGTTCTGCTCTTTGTTTTTGAGATGTATCTGCTGGCTTTGCTAATTAAGATGTAGATTTACAATTGTTAGTGTTGCAGAACAGTTTGAAGAGGAATGCGGTTCTGTTCTGTCATTGTGTTGTTCAGAAAATTCCAGCTAAGGTGTGATTTGCTGCTTCTCTCCTACATGTGATAATGAAAGAGGAAGAAAGGAGAGCACAGCTTTATTTTATGATCTTATACTGAGTTTGAAGCACTGTCAGTGACATTATCATTTGATTTTAAAGATATCACTGTGAAAAAGTAAATACGGAAATGCATAATGCTCTTTTTCACCCACTTTGAAAACTTGAACTTCATGTTAAAGGCAGTTAAGTGGTTTTTTCCCTGTAAATGCCTTATCTATTCTATGTTTACACAATTGAACTAAAAGAAAACACATAAATCAGATGGACTGATTGTTCTTCTTTATACATTTTCTTTGTCCTCTTTTAAGTAAATGCAATCTTTCCCACCCCTCCTAGCCAAGTCCTGTCTCCACCCAAGTGCATTTCCTGAGTGGATTTCTCCAGGAGACAGAATTGGAGAGCAAGTGTATGATGGCATTTCTATATTTAAATTAGATGGAGCAGAATAGGCTGTGTAATTTGCTTAATCAGTGCCCATGCTCTGATTTCCTTGGATGTGATTTTTTGCAGTGCAGTCTTATCTTTCTTTGGCTTTCTATCTGGTAGCCAAGTCTGCTATTTGGCATGATTTCAGAGAGTTATGTGCATTTTCCTTCTTGACAAAATATCAGGAGGATTCTGTGATAAACCAGATTTTCACACAGAGCTTTTCAAGCACGATAAATTCATTTAAATGGGAATATGACAGAAAAATATATGCCTCCAAAATAAAGGGATGGAGTAAAATATAAAGTGTAGTTGATTAGAGCCAGGCAGAAACATTCAGAAGATGGTAAGTAGGTAAATAAATGGAAAAGATGCAGATTCATCTGCTGTTACACAAACTGCAACAGGGATCAGGATTCAGCAGTTTTGGTACAGGCATTTCCTGTATTTATTTTAGCTGAACATGACTAAATGGTGCTTCACTTCTGCCTTTTCAGACCTTGTCTGTCACATTTTAATGACTTGGTAGACTGACGTATACAAACGACTCTGTTTCTGTTCAGTAAGTTGTGGTAAGATCTTCACATGGATTATTTTCTATTTTTCCACAAAATAAGATATGTTTTTGCTGTTGAAGCATTACATTTTCCTACTTCATACATTCCTTCAGAAATACCTCAATTCTGTTCTCTTACCTATAGTGTTGGTGACAGCAAATGTTTATATTCTGTTAATGACAAAGGCAAACATTTAGCAATAGGCAGGATATTTGGCGTTCTAGAGTGAAGCACCAGCTTCAAACAATGATTTCTTATCTGGTGTTAAACAGCCATGGGTTAGGTCCTTCTTGTGATATCCAGTTAAGTGACATTGACCTGAAATGTATGGAAATTTTCTGATTGAGCTTGCTTAGAAGAAATACACTTGGTAATTTGTAAATATACTAGGAAGGCAGAATCTGAAATCAGAATTAGGCTGTCTGCTGTGGGTCTCAGCACATACTACTGGCAAAAGCAAGGGTACTGTTTGTTTTCCCCTTTGTAACAAGATTGGGTTAAAAAATATGATTAACAATATGATAATTAGTCTGGGGTGGGGTTTTTTGTGAAAATCTGTAAGAACATTTGGCACTTTTTGTTGGAAAACACAAACGGATAGCAGGCAGATGACCTGAGATTTTACCCGTCAGTTCAGTGAAGACCAGAGTATCAGATCTAATGGCAAAAGTCTGGATTTTGAGACAGTAATCTCCACTTGATTTGATGAGTGAAAAGAAGGTCCAAAAACCTTCATGGGCTCTTTCTTTCAGGGGTCTTGTCTTTCAGGGGCTTTTCTCCTTACTGTTCTGGAGAAAAGAGAAGAAAGTGCACCATGGGAGAGGCGTGCCCTTGTGAGTAATGCTCATGAGGGAGGTGGTTCATTGCCAACTTAGAGGAAGAACAGAGTTGTACTGAGAGCATCAGTGATCAATTATTTATTGTCAAAAGAAAATAGAGAAGCTGGCTCACATTGTCAAGCTACAGCATATATTCCCCAAGAGAAACCATAATGCAGAAATATTGACAGCTAGTACAGGAGTATTGCAGAACTCAGGCAATAGTCACAAAAGGAGCATCTGATGAAATAGTTACACAAAGTTTTGAAAAGTGTGTGTGGAAAGGTCACCTTGATGTTTGGCTTAGGACTTCTACACCTGAAATTAATTGTTTTGTGTTACTCCCAAGTTTGTAAGTAATGTGAGCTTTGCCTTGTCACCTTCTCTGTTGCTAGTTAGTGTTAGGCAGAACAGGAGGCCGCAGAAGTGGTGAAAAATGACAGTGATTGAGGTTGTGAATAGGGGAGAAAGAGAAGGAAAAAGAGAGATCATATATTGAACCAAGCACTTTTTGTGGTGTACAAAACTTTCTCTAGTGTTAAAGGACACTTAATTCCAAGTATCTGGCCACAGATCCCTCATATCTGTAGATTCACCATGGAATGGGGAAGCAACAGGCTTCTGAGTCCCCAGTGCTGCAAACCATCACTGCCTGGGTCCTTATTACACAGCCTGTATTGGCCAACTGCAGAACTGCTGCCCTTGGGGGAGTATTTGGTGTGGAACCTGTGTTCAAATCTTTATACCCAGCAGGTCTTTCCTTCAGCAGTCCTGAGTCTTTCCCATTAGAGTGCTGGGATTTTGGTATACAATGAACATGGACAACAAATGCTCATCTGTATTCTTTATGTGTACCTGGCTTATTCTGGAATGTTTCTAAACAGGTATTAGCTCTTCACTACTTGCAGCAGAAGAGAAGGGACTAACCACAAAGATCAAATACATATTTTATATATTCTTTGTATGCTATAAGCATTTTTCAGGAATTTAGAGATAGCTTGCATCAGAATTATAGTAATTGCCTTTCTAAACATTAGCATATAAAAATATACCTAATTATGTTCACAGAGTTGAAGAAAATTTTGTATTGTAGTCCTGAAAACCTATGAGACAAACTGCAGCTAAGTACAAATAAAGTCTTAATATGAGCATGCAAAGAAACACACTGAAAAACCTGGCAGTGAGTGGCCTTAGAAACCATTCCCCCACAGCACCTTCCCAGTAAGGCAAGAGTGTGAATTCTGTTTCTTCCTTTTCTCCTCTCCCCAACTGTTCCTTGTCAGCAGCTGTCTTTGCTTTAGGCCATAGCAGTAGCTGAAAAGGTCAAAACGTGTTAATTTTCACCACTGCAAGGGTATGAAGCAGTCAGCAATTGGTAAAAAAATACTGTCTTTATTACTTGTGCTGTCAGATTAGATGTAGGAATTGTCTGTTATTTAAGCTGTTGCATGATAGAATTTATAAATTGGCAGAAATCTGAAGACAGAGTGAATAGGTCATTGAATGTAGCTTTAAAAACTGCTGTCATGTTGGATTTATAAAACTTGAAGACTTCTGGTAATAAACAAGCATATGATGATTTGATAATCGTTGCTGTCTTTCATAAGGAAAGCCTTTCCAGACTTCATACCACCTGTGGAATACATTTTCAAAAGCCTTTGTAAATATCTAGTCTGTTAATCTTCAGGATGATTTTAAGTGCCACCTATGAGTATAATGTAACTTACTGAATTCTATTTTCATTTACAGACATTATGGTTACAAGATAGGTCTCATCATCTCAGCTTTCAGAGATCTCATGCCTGGATCTTCATTATTCCATCTGATACTGGCAAATCTTTATGCAATTACTTAGGTCTGTCTTCACATGCTTACGTTTCCCAGCAAACAGTGTTTCCCTGACTCCTTGAAATAAGTTTCCCTTGACATTTAATTTGGCTGGTGAGGTGACACAAGTTTAGGCATAAATTATACCTTTTATGTCAGCCCACACCCACTGAGCTATCCTCATGAGAGACCATGTGTAGGCAGTCGTATCAGCCCACCCTCCAGATACCCAGATATAGAAGGAAGTTTCATTTATGCAGAGGTGCCCTGGAGGAGTATGAACAACTGAGCTTTCTGAGGGCATGCCTTGAATTAATTCCTCTTCTGGTAATGCTGCTTGAACTCCTTCACAGGCAACACTGCTCACAGGGTTTGCTGTATCAGACTCAAAGTGCACTTATCCCAGGGCAGGGTGGCACCTTCATGCAGAAGGTGACAGGGTTCACATCCTTGGGAGTGATACTGAAATCCTGTGTTATCTGGCAGGAGTCTGTGCTTTTATTCTTGCTGAATTTTGGTGTCCTGAGCCTGAGGTATGCCTGAATGGGATTAGATCCCTCCTCTAAGGGTGTGTATCTAATTCTGGTTTACTCTAACTGTAGGTTTTTTCTGAAGATGTGCTCTCATATCTTTTGGAAACTGTATGCTGTGTTCCATGTTTTGTCTCATGAGAATAATAATCAGGAAAAATACTAGAGAATTAATCAGAAAAAAAAATGCCATCCAGTGTATGATGGCTGTGGACATGGTATAGCAAATAAAAGAAAAAATTACTCTCTTCCCACAGTTCAAGTTCCTTATAAAAGTGGCTTAAATATGTACTAGTAATGTGTTTCTGGGAAAACGCTATTTTGGGAAAAACAGAACAAAGAAATTAATATCAGCTGAATGATGATGAAGAAGAAGAGAAAAACATCTATACAATTTGGTTTTATCTTGTCCCAAATGAAACATTCCAATTTTCCATCTAAAAATCACATTTCAAGACCAAACTCAGTAGAAGATGGAACAAAACATTTATCTACTGTTGGAATAAAATGCTATTTCAACCCCTTGGGACACACTAGGTTTTTTTTCATTTGGCCAACCAAAATGACTCTTTCCCTTGGTTTATATGTGTGATTTACTAGTTGAACTGAGAAAATAATTCTTTCTTATGTTCTTCCTCTCATTGAGTTCCAGGCATAGGACTGGAAGCAGAATATAGGAAACGGAATGGTTTGGGAAAGAAAATAGGAGAGTTTTATCCTCAAATGAAATAGCATTTGTTTTGTGTGACTGACCAGGGATATAGCATAGATTTGCTTCTACGAGTATTCAGCTGGATTATGGGTGAGATTTAAATAATATGTTACTAAGCTTTAGGATGTAATAGCTTGTCTAAAAATAGGATTGGATTATTAAGATTAATGTAATCTTTGTAGCTTTTGTTATTATTTAGAATGCAAGACATTCAGTCTTTAGTGCTAGAATTGATGATATTTTCATTTCCATTTCCAAGAAAAAGAAATGTATGAAGGATAATTCAAGCATTGTTAAAATTCAGCAGGCAACATTTTAAAAGTGAATACATCCAAACAACTCCATAGAGCAAAGGATAAAACTTTTAAATTAAAATTGTACTCTAAGGGACATTTTCCGTCTCAATTACTATGTGTGCTTAGTTGAAACCTGCACGAATTTCAGCTGGTTGATTGTTCACGTTGAGCCCACTGCACACTCAAAGGACTGTATGACGCATTTTATTTACGCTGAACATCAGCATCCCTGTTGCACAAGCTTGTTTTCCGACAGTTCCAAGTGGGAATTATAATTGTTTATCCTTAACCACGACAGTAATATAGTGTGATTGGAAACAAAAATGTGTCTCTTTTTCGTTAAATGATTTGTATTTGATAAAAGGACTTTTTTTTTCCTTTGGTGTTATTTTTGTAGCTTCTGTGAATTTCTTAAGCCTTAGACAGAGCTTTGAACCTTACTGATCATGTCATCAGCATTCACTGAAGAAAAATACCAGTTGCTGACGTCACTTACAATTACGTAGTTTATAGTGGTATAAGGGACATTACTATTACAGTTACAAAGTTTCATCTGTTAATACAGTTTTTGTTTGAAGATATACATAATATGAGGTGTTTGGTTTGTGTGTTTCATAGCCTTGTAACTTCTGAAAACCAAACTTAGTGTCTTGGATTTAAATGTTTAGAGTTTTCACAAAACATCCTGTATATTTTAAATCTGACACCACAATTGTTGTTGTACATGATTTTTATGAACCCTTAGCTTGTCTCCATTCCTATAATAAAGTAGCTTTCTAGCTTGAATTCAGATGAATGGTGTTATTTCAAATGAGCTTTAAAACAGTCTTTATGGGAAATCACACAGCTAAGTAAAATATTGATTGATTAGAACCCTTAAAGTCATGGTTTGAGGAAGAGGAAAGAGGGAACTGGTTTAGCACAACTTTGGATGAAATAAAAGCAGTGTGTGCTCCAGTCAAGAAAACAGATCTTGTAGTGTGAAGAATAAAGACATGTTTGATTGTCTTATACCTCATGTGTGTGTGAGAAGCACAAGGTAGGAGGCACACAAATGTAAATAGCACATATTCCCTTGAATGGCTTTATACATCTGTACCTGACTGAATGTGCCATCTCTGTCTTTCAGAAATATCGACAGTATATGTCTGGACTTCTCACTCCTCCTTATGGTGTTATGGAAACTGGCTCCAACAATGACAGTAAGTATGAGAAATTAGGTATCAGGTGGTGGGCAAGCAAACGAGAAAAGGAAAGAGAGGGGAAGATGGAGATTCTCTGGGTTTGGGTGTTGAACTTTAAAAATTTAATTCAGTTGGGTATTACAACTGCCTTAATACTGCATGTAGTAAAAGACACTTTGGAACTTGCCTAACTGCCTTCCCAACTGTATACAAGTGTACACAGAGCTGTACAAAAATCTGCCTGTTGACTATAACATAGTGGACAATGTCATGTAGCATTTTACTACTCGTGTTACATGAATTCCATGGAACATGGCCATGAGCCCTGCTGGTAAAATAAATATAACAAACTCTCTCAATTTTTTTAGTTAGGATGGGCTGGAGAATGTATGTTAGTGCTTGAGCTTGCAGTAAGCATGCTGCTCTCTAATTTTGTTACATAGCTAAATAATTTTGGGTACATCTCTGCCTCATGAGAACCTTTCAAGCTGTGAGATAGTGCTGTACTCATGAATCCAAGGGCAGCCTTTGGAATTTTTCACTTATGTAGATCAAAGCACTTCTGTTTATTTGCCAGGGATTATCTAGATGCCAAGCAGGACAGTATCTGATGGCTAGCAATTGCACCTGCAAATCTTGTCCCCTATGTTAGGTGTTCAATATGTTTTCTTTGCAGGATAGTAGTATAGCATAGCATAGCAGTGCTAATTAGTGCAAACTCAATGTCACATTTTACTGCCAGGTACTGAGACACAGATAATGTTAAATGAAAAAGTGTTAATAACTCCTGTATACATGCTTCAGATAGTAAGTTTTGGAAAAGTACTGTGCCTAGAAAGCTGTTTAAGATATTGACGCAAGTTAGCTTTTTGTCTTTTTTGTGTTCATTAAGGTAACTTTTTTCTGAATAAATGTTTTGCTCTGTAAAAATCGCAGATGAATGTGTATGTCATCAAAATATTGAACCCTCAGATTCCCTACTCTACTGATAAATATCTTCACTGTCACTTAAAGACTGTACAGTATGTATTTATTTTCTGTATTCTTTTTTTAGGAATGCCAGATAAAGACAGTATGTCAAGCAGTGCTCTTTGCCAAGTTTCTAAAAATTGTAATAAGGTAAATCGCACACAGTTTTGCCCTTTTTTTGCTGGAGGGGGAGGAATTTGGTTATGAAAAATGCAAAAGTGTAGCACTAAATTGAAAGTAACTGAGTGCAAATGGAAAGCATATGGTTGATGCATTCGAGTACAGTATACAAATTACAAGAATGCCTTAGACATTGTATCATTTAACTGAAGAAAGCAGCTGGTTCAGGATTATTACAAAGTGTACTGCTGCCGAAGTCTGTGTTACAATCTGGTTTCCTGGCCTTTGTTGGAAAAGTGCTGAGGGTGAGGAAGAAAAGCAGCACTATGACGAGACCAGTGGATAACCAGTGGATCATAAAATTCATTATTAAATCCTATTTTAAGGTTTAACTGAGTCTGAACTGATGCATAGGCATTGTTCTGGCCCTTTGCTCAGGGTGAATTTTCTCCTGTGTTCAGAGAGCAGCTTTACATCCCAGTTCCCCTTTGTAAAATAGTTCTGTGCCTTCAGCCTCACCAGATGAGGACCCACATGAAAGAACTCATGAATATTTCTGTGCCAGTTTCAATAGTGGGATACAGTATATATATAGAATAATAGTGGGAAGAAATAGTGTCAGGCGTTGCTGCAAAGATTGATAACTTCTAGAATTTCTGTATGGCAGGAGTAGAAAAGTTACAGGAATAAACAGATGCTTCGATGCCTTCTTTCTGGACACAGGAGTTTAATTGGATGCATTTGTGTGATGGCTTTAAAAGGTTAAAGGTATTTTTGTTGCAGAAAAAGCATATCTTCACAGCAGATGAAGAAAAGGATTATTTTAGTGTGTCTCCTTAATGCAAAAATAACTACTTCCACCTTTCCCTGTCTGTCTGTCCTGCTTCCTCAAGGGTACTGACCTTTCTTAATTGTCACATTCAGGTTTTATTTAATGTATACATGTAACACTATGCAGTTCCTTTTCCTAGAGTCTTATTCACTAATGCTATACTACTTCCGGCCTCAACCTTATCTTGTAGGAACATAAACATTTTTCCCTGCACTGAGTAATTATTCTTAGACACTTAGATAGCACCTTGGATTCTGTAAGCATTTTACGTAATAGTTATGAATTATGTTTAAGTACTTCTTTAGGTTATTGGCATTGCAGTGGTACACTTGGAGTTAAGTCAGGTCAGGGGTCTTGCTTGATTTCTCAAGGAAAGCACCACGTGCAGAATTCAAATTAAAAGATGTTTTTGTGTTTTCTGAAGCAAATAGAAGTAACAGGTAAAGGTAAAAAGATAAAAATATCTGTCTTCCATAGGAGGTGATATCCCCCTAGTAATGGGAAGTGATGTTCAGCTAAGGGTGGTAAACACTTCCAGGTATAAAGTATTTTAGAAACTGAGTAAAATTTAATGATTAATATGTTTGCCAATAGCTGGGCTTTTCTAGCACAACAGGACTCATGCTGCATAAAATAATTTCTTGGCTAGAATTTGGCTAGGGCAGGCTCAAGCTGCTCAGTGACTTACAAGAACAGCATCCTTTGCAAACCATATTATCTTCCTTTCCAAGATGTGTACAAAACAGGCACCCTTCTCCCTCCCACACTCTGCACATTTCTCTGGAGAGAAGCAGAGTGAGTGAATACGTGATGAATACTTGTCACTTTGTTTCGTCCTGGAGGAGCTCAGACAGTCCCATGGCAAATGTGGTAGAAGAAGCTACACGGCATAGAAATGGTCCATGAATTCTAGTTATGTGTTTTCTCCATATGGCCACAGCTCTCTTTAATTATGTTCAGTGAATGGTAAATGCAGCAGAGATAAATACCCAAGTATTTTGTTTTCTGCATGCAGACTTCATTCCTGCAGTTTTAAACAGTGCAGCTATTACAGTGCTTACACAAAATGTCTGTTGCCCTTCATGCCCTGCAGTCTGGTTTGAACCATCAGGGAGTTACTGGAATTCCAGGGCCAAATTACCAGAGTTGTTGCCAGCTTTTCAAAACAAAAAATCAAAATACCAAAAAACAGCGCTGTATTTCTAGATTTTACATATTTTGCTTATTTTTAGGGTGATGACTCCCAAAATGGCAGGTGCATCAGGGAAGGGCATTCATCCAGGGAAAGGGAAATGTTAGCAGGACATCTTTAGACTACTTTAGATGGCCAGAATGATACCTTGAGACCCACGTGGGTCTCTTTGAGCTGTATTTGCTGCCTACTTCACAGGTATCACTCTGGCCATCTAAAGTAGTCTAAAGATGTCCTCAGAAGTGAGGAACCTTCTGAGATCCAGAGAAAGTTCCTCAAAATCTTTCATATAGTAAGAAGACATTACACTCTTAGACAGAAAGAGATAACATCTTCGGTAGTTCTCATCATGAAGCGTTCATTTCAAGGTATGTATGTGTTGTTTTAAATTTCCAGCGAAGTTTATAACTGTAAATAGTTTGCTTCAAATGAAATTTAATGTATTCCACTCTGGAAATGTGAAACGCATGTTTTTCATTTTTAGCCTGTGGTGAGTCTTTTACAAGTACTGTAATAGATGTTTTTCCATAATTGCTAATTATTTGAGTTTCATCTTCATAGCTGAATTTTTTTCTCCTGTCACATCTATTAGTTTTTGATGAGTAACATAAGATTTTTCTTTTAATACATGCTTTGGAATTTTCTCACCATATGGGGATGTTTGGTTTTTCTAGTTCATTAAAATCTACAAAAAAATAATTTCTATTAGGAGAAGGCAACAAAGAGATTCTTTTTACCAAATGTGAATTCATTTGCATTTGGGGTTACATTATTGCACATCATTTAATACAATATAGCAGTTAAATTGAGCATAAAATATTGAGAGAGAGTATACTACTGTCCTCAGTTTTATTTTGGGGAATGGAAACAAAGTCAATTTAATGCTGTCTTATGTAAGGGAAAATGACAGAGCGTTGGTCTTTTTAACTAGGACAGACTAATAGCTGTACACTGGTCTCTCTCACTCTAGATTTTTAAAATTCCCATGGGGTAGAGTTGCATATGTGAGATGAATGTAACCCTAAAGCCAAAATTACAAAATCAATAATAATTTCAAATACGTTTTTGGAAAAGATACAGAAGAGTACTTAGAACGCAGGGGAGGTCGGGTTCCAGCATGCAGACAGAATAGGTAGTGGTCCTGGTTCCATATATTACCAGCAGAGCTGGCAGCAGGGTTGCATGATGCTTCCCACTACAGGACACTCCTCTTACAATTTGGTGGCTTTTTCACTGTTTACACTGAATTTGCCATGCTGAGAGTATGCTCCTGGCTGATTTTTAAATTGAAATGGATCAAACCTGTGTGACATTGAGCTGAAGGAAAATACATAGCACATACTAAGTAGCTTTTTCCAGTTATACACTAGGAATTCTGTCCTTTGGACTAGAAGCTTGACTTTTGGGGGTTGTTCATGCAAGGAGTACCATTAGTGAGCCTCTAAAAAAATAACCGTACCGTTAAACTTCGAAAAATGTCAGCTGAAACTGGCTCACCAGAGGCTTGGTGCAGTTCCACTGCAAACTTGTGCACTCAGGCTGTGGGCATTTTATGTGCAGAATTCCCACACTGTTTGTCTTTGCTCCTGGGCTGCTTGGGCATTCTGGTCTCAATGTTTAACCATGTGGGGTTTCTCTCAAGGGCTTCTTTTAGTTGCTAGAGCAATATTTTGACCATATAAAACCCACTGAATATTTCCAACTGAAAGCCAGGGTTCTCTACCCTGTTCTTTTATACCCTTTACTGGTACCCAGGTAGGAACAAGAAATAGCCCATCTGCTCTGTAAATGTGAGATATAATATAGTTTGAAAGAAGAGGGTACTGGAGGAATTGAGTTGTGGAGACAAAGGAGTAAGAACAGAGGACAGCCTCATTGAGAGCATGAATCTCCATCCTCTTATAGACTGTGGTGCTGAATGCTATTTTCTGCAATCGGCAAATGTCTTAAACTCCTTTACAAACTGGATGCCTGAAAGCATAGAAGTTATACACATAAAGAAGAGAAATTTATCATTTGTAAGTTCTTTATTCAAGCAGTAGATAGTAAAAAAATTCTAACCCTGCTAATGGTCCAAGCTGAAGTTTTATATTCTTTTCCATAGTGGAATCTCCATATTGCGGTTTGCTGAATGAACCCATACATCCTCAAGAAGCCACACAAAATTCTGCTTGAAAGGAAGGCTAAACAATTCAGTGCTCAAAAGCAGAGTATTTCAAGAATGGGGGCTGACTGAGCAGTGTTAATGAAGTCCTCTTATCTGTGTTTATGGTACAGACTTTGATTACCTGCTCACATATGTTTTTGCTGTGAGACACTACATTAAACAACGTCTTACTCAAAAACCATGCTACCTTTCTTTTTGTAGGGCTTCACCTCAGAGACTGTTTAAAACGTACAAAAGTTTGCTCCTTCATTGGGAGTGTACATCCTGTGAGGGAGAAAGTGCTTTTCATCTCCTTTGTACTGAGGAATCCATGCTGAACACAGAAGACAAAAGCAGATTAAGTTGTGCAAATTCATACAGTAATTCTTGCTATTGGGTGAAGAATATGTATTCTTTCCTGAAATCTCTCATGCTGTATTTCCATTATGTTCCCTATATTGTCTGCAGGTTTTTATTGTGATAAAGAGTTGCAAGAGCTCCCCCTTGTGCACGAAGTAATATTCAAACAACACATAGATAGAGTTCGTGAACCTTACAGGTTGAAACATCCCCTTTATGTTTTTCAAGTAATGTCTCCACATCTTTTAGACTGGAAGCTTATTGGAAGTGATTTATTTTAAGGTATTTTGTATGCCAAAGCTCCTATAGAATGTGCTTCAGTACTTCTGTGAAAGTCACCTTTTCATCTATCTTCTTTCCTGCTAATTTGATTTGGTAAAATATAGATTCCTTTTCTTTACTTAATTTTCAATAAGACATAGGTACCGTGTTGATTTTTATGTATTTAAATAATCGGGGTGATTGTGAAAACATTACTTTCCTTTTTATCATCTAAATGCATTTAATGCAATTATATTGTAAAGATCTTTCAGTAGACAGAGAAGGACATAATGAAGAGTTAATCCTCAAAATATTGCAATTTCAACATTGCCAGGCAAATGAATATTCACTTATTTCGATTTTCAAGCACTTAAGTATAGCTCTGGACATTTGAAGGCATACTGTTTGTAAATATGACATTGCAATTCACAAAGTTCAGCCTTGAAAAACCCACAGAAGACACCAGTAATAATCATGTTCATTCACCATATTAGCTACTCTAGCAATAAACACAATCATTTTACTTCTGATTTCCCTATATTTCAATTTACTTTTCCCAGATGACCAAAAGGAAAGCTTATCTTTGAACATATTCAGTGTATTGTCAAATGTGGAATTTGACAGAGCATTAGTAGAATTCTAAGGCAAATGTTTCACATGCTCACGAAATTGTGAGCCAAAAAAAAAAAAAAAAGAAGAGAAAGCAGGAAAGCAGGTAGTGTTCTATCGAAGTGCAATTACAAGGTGTTTGTTTGAAAGTTGTAACATCTCCAGCATACACATGAAAACTGTGTTAAAGGATAACTTATTTTCTATATAGCTGCCCAGTGATACATATGCATTGATATATTTTCTCTCCTGGGCTCTGCACCAGTCAGTTCTCCTATATAATAGGGTTAAAAAATAATTCCCTTTTCTGTTTTTGAAGTGATCCCGTGAAAGCACTACATGCAAATATTCCTAAATAACGTCTTTGTACAGTCCTAACTGTACCCATTAATTTTAGGGGCTGCTCTGATATTTTGGCACCACTTCCACGTATATGAAAGTAATTTGCCTAGAAGTCTGTTCAAGTTCTCCATTTTATGCTAAGTGAAAGTACTTAGGGTTCCATCATTATCACGGTCTGTAACAATTTGCCTAGTGCAGAGGCTCTGCATACAGTCCCTGGCAATGAGTCACATGATGGCTGCTTATGGCAGGGGAGATAACAAAGACTGGAGTGTGAGATGAGTAGGAGTCTGTGAAAAATACATTTTTCATATGTTAGGAAGGAACTTAACCATGAAAAAATGTGAAGGTCTGTATATGTCGGCAGAGCTCTTTAATGTAAACAAAATTGTTAGTAAGTCTGCTGAGTTACATAAGGAGACTTTGCATAAACTGAATTGTTGCAGAACCACCAGGGAAGGTTGGGTATCTCCAGTTTCAGCCAAGTAGATGATATACAATGGTAGACTTCCCTTCTGAATGTCTTTGTGAATAGCAATACCTCAAAGGAAAGCTTGCAACTCCCCCCATCTTCCGTTACACAACCAGCTCCCTGATAACCTGTGAAATATCTATGATCCATGATTTCATTGAATACCCTGAATTCTGGAGGTCCTAATGGTAATTTCTGCTGGAAATTGTTTCTTCTGCTGTGTCTAATAATATTGGTCAGACCAATACAGAACAGAGTAGCCCCAGTATGAAACCTGCAGATGTGGGGGGTGATTCTCATTTGTTCTGGTACTATACAGGAGCGAGTAACATTGCACTGTGGACCAAGAATCCTTGGTCCAGGTTGCTGTGTACATACCTCTGTGCATATCAAGATAACTTAGTACTCTTCAGTGCATACTTGATTCATTTCAAGGATCCCTGAAGCCCTTTCATGAATTTGGATGAAAAAAATACGGTCTTTCTGTCTAATTGAGGAATTTTCATTGTGGTGGTTCATGGTTCTAACAATAAATAGAGCTGCTTACGATGATAGTGAGAGTGGTAAGAGATGGAGACTTCTCTTGGTGGATGAATTACACATTTTGGAAACAAGGGCAGAATTTTGCAAGCTACAGGACTTAAAGGAATACTCTATTTTTAATTTTATCCTTGTTTTCTAAGAACAGTAACAGAGTACTAAATATATGTAGGTGTATTTCAGTTTTAATATAAAAACAAGTTGCCACATTTATCTCTTGGAAGATGAATAATGGGAAAAATAGTGACTATTGTCCAATAACATAATACAGTTGAGTTGTCAGCACCTAAAGAGGAAGCCTCCCTTTCCTGTTGCAGCTATAAAACATTGCAGAAGCAGCTACTGCCCTTGAGTCACAAATGGAATACTGAGCTTGGAAAAGTGTCTGCATTTGAATCCTGCTTTGAGAGCTGCAATGACTTTCTGAGTCAGTGAAACTACCTGCAAGATCCAAGTCAGGGTAGTGTGGGTTTTATCATGAGGGAGGAGTGGAAAGATGAAAAATGAGAGGTATGGGAAAGAGAGAGACTTCCTCTGTTACCAGCAGAGTAATCCATATACTCAAGTCAATGCTAGAGCTACCCTATATGAGTTTTTAGTTTCATGACTTTTACATCTGAATATGAATATATATGATCTCTACAGTATTTGTCTGAATGAAGAGTCCCCTTAAACTTAAGTCCCCTTAAACTGTTACCATTGTTATTTTGGTGTTCTCCACGTCTGTTGCCTTTTCGTTCTTATTTTTATTCAGACTTTATTGCAATTTGTGTGCATTCTGAAGCCTTGCAATTATTTGTTTTGGGTGCTGTGATGCAAAGTGGGGATGAAGTCCTCTGCTACAAAGAGCTTTCAGTCAGTGTTTGTTCATATGTTTCTAATGAGTTTTCTTACAGGAGCTTATTGTGATTAGTCTTTGGTGTGATAATCCTAAGAGACACTGAAAGTGGAAGGAAGAAGTTCAGAAATCAATAGTAAAGTGCAAAACTAAGTGATACATATTTCTTCATTAAAACTGGAATTTGAAGGGGATCTAACTGACACTGCTGACCTCTTTCAGTGTAGCAGTGTAATCAAGTACTAACCCATCTGGCTAAACTGACAAAAGAATTGTGGAGGTGCTTGGGGTAGCACAGGGAAGGCAATTTGGCTAAAGAGACATTTTGCCTTTCAGACTCCTCTTGCCTAGCTGAATGCGTGTTGCTGTTGTAGTTTACATAAATAACCTAAATAATGGAAAAGACTGCCAGAAATTCCTAGAAAATACTAGAATTTGTAAAGTACTCAGTATTGTGGATTAGGTGTGGGACCATCTTCCAACAGGAGCATCACTCTCAGTTCCACTTGTCTGAGGACACATCCTACTACCTTCTCTGCCAGTACTGGCAAGGGCAGTCTGATAATATATATTGTGGAGTCACATTTGATGGCTTTTGCTTCTTGAATGTATTTTCTGTGAGATTCTGTCCCAACCCCTAAAAAATATGCACATATGCTCCATTTATCTCTGCAGTTGAAAGGCAGGAAGAGTGGGTAATTATACTGAGAAAAAAGATAGTCCCTTTCAAGGTTCATGTCTTCAGACAAGTCAAGCGTATACAAGTAACACATTTGGCACTTATATTTGAAACAGCAAAAGGAATTTTTTTGAATCTTGTAATTATTTTCTCAAGTTTGGCAGAAAAATTGGATCAGGGATCTTAAAATCAGATTCTTTCTAGTCACTCATATCATCTCTCACAGAGCATTTTGACTGCCTGTCCTGCAATGCATGCTGGAAATTGGTATTCCACAAAGTCAATTATAGTTCTGAGTCGGTAAGAAGTAATCAATGTGTCTGATCTGATCATTTAGCAACATCTTTTTTTGCTTGTGTATGGATGATAAAAATTTGAGAGGTTAATAAATAGTGGGGAAAAGCTGTCCAGTGATTTTGTTCTTTTTCTTGTG
The DNA here is from genome assembly GCA_013397915.1 of Daphoenositta chrysoptera. Taxonomy (NCBI): domain Eukaryota; kingdom Metazoa; phylum Chordata; class Aves; order Passeriformes; genus Daphoenositta; species Daphoenositta chrysoptera. The sequence continues at coordinate 359,120 of VZRO01008241.1, forward strand.
TTAGCTAGTCGAGAGCAGAAGCCTGTTGTGCTGGCTGCACACAAATAGCACCACAAGCGTCCAGTTTGTGGGGCTCATTGAGAGCCATTCCGAGTCAGAATTGCAGAGGCAAAAATGTCAGATCTCTGTGACGGAGCTGAAAATGTAATTAGGACTGTTAGCGCCTGTGATGGTTAAGGAGAAAGTACTGTTGAGGTATTTATGATTTATGACTTTCATTATTTATTCTTTTTGTGAATTTCCTTCTGAAAGAAGGCTTGGCACAAGACTGTGAACATGTTTGATCTTTGTGTGCTTTATCATCAATGATGCAGCTGTCCTAAAGATAGCAGTTAGTAAGGAAATACAAATGCACGTAGCTGAGTTGAACAGTAGAGAAATTAAAAGAATATGTAATTTAGGCTCCAAAATAAAATTCAAAAAACCTCAACTTATTTCCAGTACAGGTTATTACACTGCTTTTAATTAGGATTACTCAGACACACTTGTTTGCATCTTAGGAAATGAAATTATATATAAATAATTTATATAATAACCTTAAATATGAACTGGATGGAGACAAAGCCAGTAGTTTAACAGGAGAATTATGTCTTTGTACACCTCCAGTACTGCTTTGTCCACCCTCACTCTTCGAAGTAGCTGACCAAATTTATGAATCTGAGGAGCCTAAAGAAACACTTTCTCTTCTCTCATGCCATTCTTTCCTTGTACCCTTCTGCAGAATGGCTCAGGTGGTTACTTCTCTCCCCAACGTATTTTCTGACCCAGCCCACCTTGGAGCCTCCTGAGCAGTGACACCAGAGGCAGAGGTAGGAGAGAGTGGGACGATGGTGAGAACAGGAAGGATGAATAGGAATAGGAAGATGGTGAGAGCATTAGCTCCCAGAGCAAAGCACATTTGGGCCCTGGAAGAACCATGGCACTGTGGCTGCCCTTCCACAGCAGCTTCCAGTGACCTGTGCCAGGGTTGCAGGGCTTTTCCTCTTCTGTGTACCCTCTCCTATGTCTCTTCTGTCAGCATCCAGCTGTGTGTGCCCTCTCTTCCATTACACTGATGCTCCTGCTTTCCTGATGGTAAGGGAGCAGAACTGTCAGAAACACATGAACCTTTTTTCTGGGCTTAACCTTCTTCAGTTTTGGATGAAAATGGGCTTCGTGGCCAGGGCCAGCACAAGCAACAGTATGGCTTTGTCAGGCCAGCTTGCAGCTCTCTTGCACTGCTAAATTACAAAGGCATCTCTGTGATTTCAGTCTCCTCTGTATAAAAACAGATCTGTGTAATGTAATCCTGTTACTTCTGTAGTACATACACAGAGACAGGCAAATATTTGTTCCCCTCTAACTACCGCCTCTTGAATTGTCTTAATTGTGTTCAGAGCTAGTCTACATTAGGGATTTTCAGCTTGTAGTCTGCAGGCTGCTATTCCAAGTGAAGCTGAGAAACAAACCTGAGAAATGCCTATTGTCACTGGCTGAACAAGGTTCCTTATCTTGACTGACAAAACTGTAGGGATCCACAAGATAAAGGAGCCTGACAACCCCCCTTTCCCTTTTGTTTCAGTTCACACTGATTCAGTTCACACACTGAACACTGCTCAGTGTCAGTGTTAGCTGCTGTGAATTCCAGGGCAACGTTGGAAAACCTGTGTTGACAAAACTGTTACAGTAAGGTTTCTGACATTCCTTGTGCTGTAAATATATAGCCACTGTCACAGCAGTCCTGGGCCTGTGTAGTAGAATGGCCCTTCTGTCTTTCTGGTGTACTGGTCCAAACTGGGGGAGAGGACACCAGGGGCTACCTTGCTAGAACTCAATGCTACTTACTCTGTTCAGTTACTTCAGTGTCCACTCAGCATTCTTGAAATGCTGTCTTTTGTTTCGTCTGGCTTTTCTGCTGTGTGTTTTGGGGTAGAGAACCTGGATTTCTGCCTGAAAAGTGACCTTGTGGCACTACAGACACTGGGCAATCTGCAACAATATTGGCCTTCAATATACCAGAAGTTCCTCAGAGGAGGATGCTTTTTCCTTTCCCCAAGACAATCTCCTATCCAACTATCATGGAGCAGCTGAAGATTCCTACATTACTACAGAAATTCCTGAGGTTTTTTCAACACAAGTGAGCTGGGAATACTCTATGTACATTCAGTATTTCCAGGGAAACTGATTTGGATTACAGTAAGTAAATTTCTCTGGAACAGCATTTTCACACTGTGATTTGCTTAACATGGTGCAACAGTCGTTATCCACAACCCCCTAAGAGTCACTAAAGAGTCAATTAAGCCAAATAAGATTTTGAGTTTATGTTTAAAAAGGGGGTGAATGGTTGACAGCTGGTAGGGACAGAATTTCAGCTGGACAAAACAATACTTCCAGCAATAATGTGAAAATCAATACCAACATTAAAGAGAAATGGGAAAAAGGGGATAAATTACAAAATACAATAGGTGCTCTTCCATTTCACAAGGACGGGGCTGGTTCTGTGATATTCCTAAAAGCCAGACATCACAGAATTTACACAGCTTGGGCTACATACTGAGAGAGGTAAAAAGAGGTCATCTCTTTCAGAAATGTACTATGGTGAATTGGGATGTAAAGAGATGTGGTTAGCTAGGGAAAATGTCAGGTGGAGTAATTTTGCCTCTCCATACCCGTCTTGGGTTAATTATTGCAGTGTTCTGTGTGCATTTGTGGAGCCATTTTTTTTTTTCTCAAGTTGCAATAAAGATTCATTTAGCAACAGAAGCATCTCAGAGTTATGTTTAGAAATGTCTGTCCCTCACTAGTTAATCAGGGAAGGTGAGCTAAATTCAAAACAACAAGAAAAAATGTGAACAGGCCTGGATTAAATAGTACCAAGTTAGGCAGCAGCAAGCTCTGTAGAAAGTTAGAAGGGGAGAAGAAGTAAATTTGCAAATATGAAATATTTACTATTTTCCAATAAAATATTATTTTGTTGTAATTGACAGTAATTAAAAGTACTCTTTTGCTATTTAATGGGAGAATATCTGCTGTTCACGCAGATGCACATTAACTCAATGTTTATATTCTATTTACTGATTATTCTCAATGCATTATGGAATTAATGTGAAAAACAGAGCATATTGATCTGTCTTGTTCAGATCAATAATTTGATTCCAAATGCCTTTGTATGTTCTTATTCAATACAATTACTGACACTGTATCTAAAGAACAGTGAGTGAACTGATTAACTAGTGGAGCAGTTAAGGTTTCATTTCATGCTAGTTAAATGTGTAAGACCACAATTGGATTTTACCATAAAAGAAAAAGAAAAGCCCTTATCCTACCTATAGGATAGGTAGCATGGTTCAGCGCATCAGCACCCTCCGCTTTGACAAGCTTTTTGTAGACATCAAGAGAAATAGAAGTTTTAACGAAGATAAGAAGGTTCTTTTGTGGATATTTGTCAAGAGCAGAATGCATGTCTTTTCCACTGACACACAAATAATGTAAATTAAACAAGTGCTTGAGGGTTTTTTAATGTTTGTGACAGGAGACTTAAAACCATTGAAGTAGAGAAGTACTTGGCTGAAAGAAAATGTTTGTGCTTTTTTGTAAAATTTGTTCTGATCTAGCCATCAGTTTGGGAATTCTTTCCTCTGTTTATTTTCATATACTACAGAAACAACCATTTACCTTTTTAGGAAATATATTCCGTGTCAATGGAAAACATTGATTTAGATAATTAAAAATCTCCTGAGAAGTAGGACACCAGAGGGTGTTGCACTGGATATTGTTAGATTATTCCTTCTCAGCTTCATTTTTAGCAAAAACTGTTTGCTGAAAACGATGACAGGAAGAAGAAAGAGGAGTAGATAGGGAAGCTGGACTCTGAGGCTCATGTGCTGCACTCCTTCAGTGTTTCTTCATTTCATATACTTTTGCACAATGCATTGTCCTGAACTTGAAGAATAAGAAACATGAAATCACCAGAAGAAGCATAAAACAGGTTTGAATTAACTTCTCTTGCCCACTTGCTTGAGGTTTTACTTTGCTGCTGACCTCCCCAGGGAATTCAGGAGGTAAGCTTCAATGTCCTCTAGCTCTGTCTCACTTTGATGACTTTTCCTTTCTGTGTTAAAAATCATTATAAAGTTCCCAGCATGAATTTGTAGACACTAGACTTCCAGGATTCCAGTTGCAGCATTCAGCAGTGTTTTCAGTTGCTTATTGCCATCATTTGTTGAAGTTGTGAGTAGACAATGTTGTCCCCATTTTACCGTGGAGAGGTTGAAACACTCTGAGGTGAAATGACTAATGGGGATCACACAATACATAAACTGCTGTCACCCAGGAGGCAGTGGTCCTCTTGCCTCACTTGAGTAGTGTGATGACTACACTCAAGTCAAGAATTTTACCACTAATTTTAATAGGTTCACAATTTCACATGTAATTCACACTCCATCCAGGTTTGGGCACCCTTATTTTGACATGAAATCACTTAATCTAAAACTTCACTGCCTCGTCCTCAAAAGGCAGTTCTGTTATCTGGATGTAATCGAAACCTAGGAGAGCCCATCCAATCCTGTTTTCTAGACAGAGTACCTTCTGTGAGGCTTGGAGGTAGGAGATGCTTGCCAAAGTTAAAAAGGGATCTGGAAATAATTAATTAAGTGAAGCTCGTTAATCTTTAACATCCCTTCAGTTTGTCTTTTGATTAGGTGCTGTGTACCTGGAGCATGAGAGACAGGCCTTAAAAACTGGTAACCTTGCTGCCTAACTTTTAAAGTCTTTGTCATTATAGCTTGTTTCTGAAGAAGTAAGTAATTTCAGGTAAACATACTTTTAAAGCCATGAATACTAAGAAACCTGTAGTTTCTTTGCATGAGAGAAAAAAAAAAGGTCTCGTTCTTTCGTAGGTTAAAGAAATGCAGGAGCAGAGAAACCCTAACAATGTTGGCTTGAGATTCATTATGATAACTGTAGTACCACCTCTATCAGAATATTGGGAATGCTCGCAGCAGAGTTAGCATTTTCTGACATTTTATTCAATGCAGGCAGTGTAGTTATAGCAGCTGTTTCATTGTAGCGGGGAAGTAGAAAAATGACGGGAAAATAAGACATCATTAGCTGTGTTCTGGGGGGGTTTGTGCACTGGTCATAGTCTGTTTCAATATTCTTTTTCCCTTTGACATTCACAGTGAAGTGTCATTTTTGGTAATGGCTGAATCATTTTGTGTTAAAAGGGTGGACATTTATAGTTTGTCAAGGAAACATTGTTGAAGTGTTAATAATGTATTGCAGTTTAACTTTCTAAAATAAATGTGCTACATTGAATATCTGAGAATTTAAAGGAATACATTTTCCTGTTTATGCTATTAAAAATGTAGATTACTAAAGAAAAGCAGTTTTTGAATGTATTTTAAAATGCCGCATAGTCTTCACATTGTGTTACATTTAAAGATTATAGATTTTAAACCAGTTATCATTGCTCTGAATATTTTGATAGAAGCCCATTTGCTGACAGTATTCAAAGCATTTTACAAAGGTAGAAATTATTAGTGTTTCTCTCTCCAAAAAGGGGAAAATGAAACACACGGTGATTAGGTGATTTGTGTAAGGTCATGCAGTCTGAAAAACAGAATAAAACTGAGCTGTCTTTAACCACTGGCCCTGACAATTACTGCTAGGCTATTTTGCTTTTTTTAGATAGTTTGTAGTCATATTATGGGTTTTTAGATTACAGGTGCTATATACCTTTATGAAACTCAGAAGATTTTTAAAATTTGATTATTTTCTTTCCTAGTTTTGCAAACATCCTGTGACTTTGTGCTCATCCATTCATACCTTGCCATTCTCCTTATTTTGCTGTTTACAGAAATTTGTTAAGAAACTAGAATGGTTGTCTTCTGTGAGCATGGGTGGCTTGAAGATCCTTCCGTAGTACAATGTGAGACTGTTTAGACTAGTCCTTTTAAAACAAGGGATCTTCTTGGGTAATTAGTGCTTTGTTAGTTGCCAAGTATTTGTTAATTGCTAAGTCCCCTACAGACCTGGTATGAGGTCATTCATTGTCAGTTTTGGACTTTTCCAGTTAGGAGATGTGAGCAGGTACTTTCTTTTTGGCCCCCAGTGCTCTCTTGCGGAGCACAGGCTGGTTCTCCCAGCTGCTGCATATGTTTGTGGGGAGAGTGAAGAGGAGAATGCATTGTTTACAGCATGATAGGAGTGATGATTGCATTTCTATTTCCACTTCTTTTGTCTTCTGAAGGGGTGTGGTGAATCTCGCTGTATGGGCAATTCATCCAGGAGTTGGACTTGATGATTCTTGTAGGTCCCTTCCAACTCAGAATATTCTATGACCAGCTCTGTGGTTAAATATGACTTTCTGGGTTGGACCCAGAGCTCAGTCCTGGTGTCATGTCCCAACCATCAGCAGTCCCCGTGGCAGGGACTGTGTGCCAAGGTTTCTCATGGACTATGCACCCTCGGGGCTTCGAGGTCATCACATGGAGTGTTTTCTGATGACAAGCATTGGTCAGTACATCAGTATATTCTACACAGGGCTACTCCAGAGGTCCAGTACAGGTTAATATCATCACAGATTACAGAATATTCTGTGTTTGGAGGAACCCACAAGGATAATCAAGTCCAACTCCTAAGTGAATGGCCCGTATGGGGATTGGACCTGCAATGTTGATGTTTTTGGCACCATGCTCTGACTGACTGAGCTAATACCAGGGAAATTCCTACAACACTGACTACATTTTCCTTCATATTTTGACAAAAAAGGTGTTCCAAAGGACCTTTTTATGATGAAATCTTTGATCAGCTTTTTCTCTCATGTTCAGCAATCTGCATTCAGTAAGTGTTTTGTTTTCCCTGTGGTATCCTGTCAGAAGTTGGTGCAGTCTCTGCATAGACACTCTTTCACTGCAGCTGCAAGTAGGACCAATGGAGTTAACTTCAAGATACTCTATCCAAGACTGCTCTCCAGCTGGAAATGCACTCCAAAATCTATGATACTGTATGCTCAGCTTTATCCCTGTTACATAGTTATTCTGTAGTGCTGGAAACAATGGCTTGTATTGGAAAGAGAGTCATCTCTACATCATCTTTGGAACTCTTATCTCTGCCTTTGGTCCAAAACAGCTCAAATAGGTGACATTTCAAAAAAATTGAGCAAGAATGATAAGAGTAGAAGTGGGAGGTGTTGTGTGGGAGGGCTGTGGGGACTCTGGCTAGTTGACAGCTGTATCCTACTGACTGGCTGTGATTTTGCTGATATTGTGGGAATTAGTTTTTTTGTATATTTTATTTCCTTCCATGTAAACCAGATAGGCCATTAGAAGTCTTTCAGGAGATATATACAGAGATATTTAAACACATCAGTCAAAAATGGTAGTCATCAAAAGGCATCAGGAGCCATTTGGAACCAGTAAGAGCTAAAGATGCTCTGCTCCCTGAAATACACTCAGGAGAATCAAATGCCATGAGCCTGACTCAAAACTCATTGGGTCAATTAGGCACTTCCCAGTGATTTCAGTGGGGTTTGGATTAGACTATAAATCCCCAACAGTGGTAAATACTGAGGATGTAAAACAAACAGACCTCTTGTGATGTGGCTGTTGCTGCTGACACCTTTCAACTTGTGTGGCTTTTGTCCTTTGTTTCTTCTGGATCTCCCCGGCTTGCCAGCAGGAAAACAGATGTCACTTGCAATTCTTTTCTGTTCCCAAGTTGAAAATAAAGGGATCAACAGTAGTGCAGAGGTTTATCTGATCACCCTGGTAACATGCTGTGGTTAACTCCAATCAATACCGAAACTTGTTCTCTGTTCAGAGATGAGCTACACTGAGGTCATGTGAAAAAAGTGTTTCATTGGCTTTTATTTTATTTCATCTTAGTTCTTTGCAATACACATATTCTGCGTTTGCATTTGAGAGTAGTAAATTAAGTTCCCTTCATCATTTGATTTTATAGATCCAAATTGCTGTATATCTAAAGCATTCATTCATATGTAAAGGCTCAGAAACATCCCTTTACAGCTATTTAACAAGGGGAATAGAAAAATCTATTTTTATAAGAGATGTTCGTGGATTTTATTTAGCAGATTCAAATAAGTTGACAAATACAGATCTCATGGTAGGTCACTATTATTGTTGTTCATTTTATTATTTATGTGTTTGCATATGGCTTGCTCAGTGATGTAAGAAACACCAAAATAAAGACAGGCCTTGCCCTGTAGTTTGAAATCTAAGGCCTATTTCTCCACAGATTAAATGTGTGCATAAAATTATACACATGAATAGTCCTATTTAAATCTGTGGTATGGCTCTCATGCATAAATATTTGAATCTTGAAAGGAATAGAGGCTAAAATTATTACTTTCTCTGCTTCACCCCAGTTTAAATAGGGAGTTTTGTGACTGGCTTTGTGAAGGGTTTGTTTGAATGGTTCAAATGTGAATCCATAAATGTACAGATAGGGAGTTTGTCAATGTTAATGCTAAAAGCCTTTTAACCACAGTTTCTCTTAGTAATTTTCTGCTTTCCTCTACCAACACCAGCAGCTTTCCCTTCTCTACCCTCCAGACCCATATGACCTCCTCCCCTACAGGGAAGATCAGCAGGTGATAGCAAACTGTTTGAGTGTTCACTAGTTGGAAAAGGGAATAAAGTAGCTGAAGTTCAAGATGGTATTGCTGTGTTGCTTTATCTCGCACTGAAGGAAAGCTGAGAGCAGGTGCAGTGGTCACCCCTGTGGCCAGGAGATGAGTAATAATTTGTAAACTATTGTAATTGGCTTGCTTGTCTGAGCTCTTTGCATGATAACTTTTCCCTTATTCAGAAGTCCTGAAAAATGGGATCATCAAGGACCTCTGTGCTCCATGTATGTACTTCAGTCTCATTAATCCTTCAAAGATACCAGAATGTGTTAAGAAGGCAATTAAACACTCTCCTCACTCTCTGCTGTTTTATAGGGAGAGCTACTTTTTTTTTTTTAAGTGCTTTCTAAGCAACCCTTAATGGAAGATCCAGGATTGTAAAGAATCACAAAACAATTCTTGTTCTTCAGCCAAGCTGTGACTATCCCTTTCAGAATGCACTTTTGTGGCTGCAACCCTTTATCTCCTGTTCACTAACTGATGTTACATTTCTCTGCCTTTGAGATATGTCTTGCCTTTCTATAGCAAAATCAGTCCAAGCCCTGTGTTTCCATTTATTGCATTTCAGCTAATCACTGGTGCAGCCAGAGCTCACTGCAGCAGCTATGAAAGGCTGTAACTTTGGGGGACTCTTTGCTGGGCATGTCTTTTGGATGATGATGGCATTGTCCCTCAGTAGGAATGACTCTCTCGGGCTCGCTGCCCTGGGAGCTCTATTACTGCTTGCCTCTTTAAGCACCACCCTGTAGTTGAACTCTTTTTAGACTTGCAGTTGTCCTTGAAAATTACACAGTACCATGTAGTGAGGCTAAAAGTTACTTCAGGAAAGCATTGAGTCCACCCCCGAGCCACACGCACACTGTAGCACTGTTGCTCCTGACAGATTCCTTATGTATCCTCCCAAAGATGGAGGAACCAGACTTCTCTGGCAATCTGCCAGTATTCCCTGTCCACACTGTGAGAAAAGCTTCAGCAATGCCTAAACTGAATCTTTCTTACAGCAATTTAAATTATTTCCTGATCTCTGCATGATAGACTAGGTCACTTCTTTCTTCTTTTCAAAGGCCTTTTAAATCTGAAGAGTTTATCACGCCTCTGCTAAGATTTGCCTTTTCCTTAGCTGAACAACTTTTATTATTTATGTTGTGCTTTCTGATTATTCTTGTTGCTTTCCTCTAAATTCTGTCCAGCTGGTTTAGATGCTTTTGGAGTAAAGTGGGCAAATGAGACACAGTGCTTTATATTAGGTCTTATCTGGGCTGACTAAAGCAGAACACCATTGTGTATCTTATGTATTACTACATTCCAGCACAGTATTTGCTGCTTTCACACAGGTATGGCATTGGTTATTTAGTTGTGTTTAATATTTAAATATTTAAAACATTATAAACCTTATTTCCTTTTCTGTGGTACTGCACTAAGACACTTGTTCCCTACCCTGTCTTTATTTAGCTGATTCTGCCTGCTTCAGAAATGTAGTCATCACAGTCTGTGTTGCATAAAATAATAATTTTTTAGACCAATGTTACAGCTGTTTCATATTGTAAACTTACTCTGCAATGTATGTGCAGTGCCTCCTATCCTGAAGTCTCCTACAGAATCAATAAAGGTATATTCTGCTTCATCCCATGTTAGTATTTAATATTATCAGATGTGATACATTCTTGAACACTGCTTAGAACAGACCTCTGATATAACTGCCAGTTTGACTTTGCTTCACTGGTAATTGCTTTCAAAATGCACTTTTCCAACTGACTTTGCACCTATTTTGTAGGAATTTAATCTGCCTGTTGCAGAAGAGAATATCTGATGAGAAAGTGCTAAAGCCGTACTAAAAGGCTGAAAATCTACTGGTTTTTGTCTAATCTACTAATGTTGCTGCTCGATCATGAAAAGAAATTAGATCAGTGTGGCATCACTTGTTCTTGGTTAATATACGTCACATGTGACTCATCTCCGTGTTCTTTTCCAGGTGCTTACAAATGGATTTTTTCTAGAAAGACACATTAAGCTGGCATCCGTATTTTTTCAGCTTCTCCTTTTCCCATATTTCTGTCTTCAGCTGCCTACCTTAGACCCCAAGAGTGGCTGCTGATGGTTCTGAGATGGATGCAGCCCTCTTTAAGTTTCTTCAAGCTCTTCAAGTTTCCTGCATGAAATTCTTTAAACCCAGCCAATCTGAAAACAGCTAGTTTATAGTTTTGGGTTTTTTTTCAAGGTTGAGATTTTACTTCTGTCACTCTACTACTTAAGATATTAACCATCTCTCTGCCACTGATCTTTCTAAAGAACACTGATAAAAAATACATCAAAAGCCTACTTGAACCGTCTGTAAATAGATTTCTCTCTGTTAAACAGTACCTCAACTCTGTTTGTTTTCTGTGTTTTACTACTAATGTACTTGTGGAATATTTTCTTACCCCTTGACGTTTCTTGGCAGGTCTGTCTCATTTTGTACCTTGCTTTTCTAATTCTGTCCTTTGTTATTCAGTGTATGTTTTATACTTGCCTTCTCTAGACCCCCTACTTTCTCCTTTCTGTGTATTTTCTTGTGTGTCAGTGAAGAGCTCTTTCTTTAGCTGAGTCTTTACTTCACCTTCTAGTTAAGTTCTGTGCTAGTATATTGTATGTATGATTAATACTGTTTCTTTAAGTAACTCCCAGCTCCCAGTAACTCCTTTTACCTTACACTTGTTCCCCCATGACCCACTCCGGGAATATAGCAATCAGTATTCTGTTTTTGTGGAAACTTTTCTTCCTAGTCCATTGTGTCTGCTTTGATGATCTTTCTTCCTTCTGTAAAGTTCTGACACTGGATCATTTCACGATCACCTTCACCCAACTTATGTTCTATCTTTGCAGCTGATCCTTCTGTATTGGTCAGGATGTAGGTGAACAAGCCTTCCTGCTGCTTTCTGCAGATTCTTGTGCTGTGTCTTAGATTTCACCTTGGTTTTTTTCTGTACTTTTGGGTTGAATCAGATTTCTTCCAAATGCTGTCTTATATTCTGTTTTGATTAGGTTGGGAGATTTATTGAAAAATCTTCATCCGTGTTCAATTTTTCACCTGTTAGTTTATGCATTTTTGCTAAAACTTAATTGAAATGCCAAAAACCAAAAACATGCATTTGTTTTTGCTAGTCCAGTGCTCTAAGAATCTGCTGGTTTTTTGTCTTACACATTTTAACTCTCCTTTTAAGTATATTCCTAACTAAAATTAAAATCTGGAAGCTAGATTGAGTATATTGTACCTGTTTGAGATTGTTATTCAATGGTTTTATTTTCATTAGAGGCATCTTTCAAAAGATTTTTGCTGTTCTTTGCATATGTTAATTGCAAATATAGACTATCTAGGGCAGGATCCACACAGTTCCAGAAACCAAGAAATATTGAGGGATGTGCTACTGGTTTTCTGGCTGGACAGAAATGTTTGTAACTTAAATGAGTTTATGAAAAATTGGTGACGTATTCTATGAGAAAAATCAGGAATCCCATTTTAATTGTATTGATTTGCCTTTTCAGAGACTTCTTGTAAGGTAGAAACAAAAAACTTTGTGTTGGTTTCCATATATAGGCCTGTATGTTAAGATCATTGATTTCTGTCATATGCTTCCCTCATTTTCCCCTTCCCAGCTGACCCATAGTTTCCTGGTGCATTCTTAGCTCTTAGCACTATTTGATAACTACAAGGACTTTGTCACATCATTAAAATCCTGTGGCAGCTCATGGACAGATGCCCAGTTCAAGGAAACTGATACCTGGCAACCCAGCAGTACATGGCTCATGTTTCACCATACTTCTGCCCTGGCTGTCCTGGCTGTCTTGGCTTTGCCGTGGGGGTGTGAGGGAACTGTGGCTGCCATGGGCTGAGGTGCAGAGTGTTGTCCTTGTGGGAGACCTCTGTGCCAGCCTGATCTGCTGCTGGCAAGCCCAGAGCACCAGCCAAAGTCAGCCCTTGTGTTGTGTCTCCTGACATTGCACACTTGAAGTGAGATTGGTCCATGCTGTTCACTACCAGGCTCAACAAAGCCAAATATCTTCCCGTCATTCTGAGGTGGCTGCTGAAGTTTGGTTTTGTTCTCCTTTGTCTCCATTTCTACTGTCCTTTAACCTTCTGCTTTCCTTTTTCCTCTGTTGTGCCGTGTGCTCCCTCTTTCTCCTGTTTGTTATCTGCCTGTTTCCCCATTTCTCTCATCCCCTTCTCTCCTTCTCCCCTGTAGAGCCCTGATAGTCTTCCCTTTCACTCTTCCCTTTGCAGAACCAAGCCACTTGCTTTGTTCTTTTCTTTTTCCTTCACCAGCCCCTTTGTGAAGGTCCTTACCTGGGTCCCTGCGAGTGGCCTGCATGCCCCTGCATTTCAGAGAGCGGCTATAAAAGGGTTGCCAGCTCAGCCTAGTGATAATTTAGAAAACACAGATAGTGGAAGAAGATCTCTGTCTCAGTTCCTGTTTCTTGTGCTATGCTGTAAGGGAGAAAAGAGCTGAATAGAAAAAGGTGCTGAAGGAGGAGAGAATTTCCGTGGTGGGGGCCTGAATGGCAAAACAGACACGTGTGGGGGGATGCTGTTGTGCAGGGTAAGAGCTAAGTATGCCTGTATAGGCTCAGATCTGGATGTTTGGCCATTGCCCATTTCATTAGTACTTTACAAAGTTTAGCACAGATTTGTTGCTCATCTTCACCTGTCATGTCACTGTTTTAATTTGCTGAGCCTCAACAACCAAGTTTGTCTTTAGGATGTCTTCAGAAGCTTTTTCTATTCATATCTCCTGGGCAGATTATTCTGTTACTAAACCTTTTTTGTTCATTTTTTTACTTTAGCCTTACTTTTATTTTTTTCTGCTCAATCTTTAAAAAATTATTTTATTTCATTTTATTTTTCAGACACCTCTTATTGATCCTCACATCCCACATCATCCTACTAAAACCATTACACAGGTAATAGAACATAGGTGTGCTGTAGAGCCAGGCCATTAGAAGAATGGAAATAACTATTTCCAACAGTATGATATAAATCAGCTGAAGTGATGCTTTCTGTTAGATGTGATAAGTATGTGAAACTTAAAATCCCAAGTATATACTACATTGCTGTGCAAAAGTAGGCCTCTGTGCAAGAGAACTTACAATTCAGGGAAAAGAGCATTTGTGTTTTGTTTTGCAGAAGGCGGTACAGAGATTCTAGAAAGTTTCAAATCTGTGTGTCTTGGTCTTTTTCTTTCTCCATGATCACCAAGGTTCCTTCAGAAAAGATCCTCAGAGCTGGAAAGATTTTGCGGAATACAATTTTGTCCCGAGCTCCTCACATGATAAGAGACCGTAAATATCATCTGAAGACTTACAGGTGTGTGAGCTGATTGTATAGAGGTCTCTGAATTTTTATGCCTGCCATTCTCTGATTTGTCATTTATGCCTTACCATACTTGCAGGTCTCAAAAGGTCTGAAATTACTCTGTGATGCTATTTGAGTTGGATGTTGTGCAGTCTTTAATGGGCCTGGTAAATCCTCTCTGAAGTAATTTGACTGGAAATTGAGTCCGTGATTGTGAACAGAGCAGTCACATACAAAAACTCTTCCAAAGTTAATAGCATAGTTAGCTGGAATATTCTGTGTAAGACCAAGTTAAAGTGTAGATTCTGTTCTCTTCGTATATCAGGAAGAGATAATAGAAAAGTTCATTAATATATTACGTTCCTGTACTGATTGCTACAGCAGTCGTGCTCGCTGTGGAGTTCTGAAAATTCACCTGGTGAGAAACATTCCTGATGCAGATTTGCTGCTCTTTTTAATTTTTTTTTCAGTGTATTGCCAGGCTCTCTTATCTTCCTGCTGGTGGCAGCACAGTCTTGCTGAAGTGGGATAACAATGGCACTTGTAGAATAGAAATCTGCCTGCAAGGTGTCAGGATTTATCTACTATTGACTTAAGAAGCAGTCAATTTGTTTTAGTGTCTAATGTTTAAATCCAATACCTAGTGCATTATTCAGAGTAATTAAGTAAAAGGTTTAATATTTTGAAATCTCTTGAGTGTCTTTTTCTAAACAGTAAAGCAGTATGTTGCTGATCTTAATTTGAAATAAATGCACTGATTTTCCGTATTTCAGCCCAAAATGTATATAATATACAAAGGTATTTGGAGCTTGTGAGTTGATTCGAGAATATGTACAATATAACATTGCTGATTGTTCTAGAAGAAAGAAAGAGTATATATGATAAATGAAGAGCAGTGCTGGTGCCAACAACTGCACCATTTTCTCTTACACATAACTGGGAAAACTTACTGTTCATCTGAGCTAGGGAGTGTTATGATAAAGAATTTTACTAAGTGACCATGTGACTTTTTGCTTTTTTACCCCTCTTTGGGTGTTCTCCAGAACTTGAGGCCTGCTGTTGTCTGCCTGTGGGTCAGTCAGGAGGTGCAAGGTGACCAAGACCTAGCATGAGAGAGCCTCAGGAACACTCGACCAAAACCAGTGTCTCCAAATACAGTGTGACAGAAGTTTGGTTACAAATGCAGGAACACCCTCATAGCACTCACTCTTCCTGTGAAGGCTGCATTGGCATAACTTTTACAGTATTAAATGATTGTTTTAATGCAGGATTCTGAAAAGCATGAAGCTTTTGATACCCCATGGTATACAGAGGTTTCTTTTGAAAACTGGGTTGGAGGTTGTTGCACTGGTGCTATAGGTTTTGTACCAGGTGTCACAGGCTCAGTTTGATCCTTTGTACTCTGCATTTCCCAAAACACTTGTTTTGCTAAGGTGATCCTCTCAAAACTGAACACCTACAGTGGTATTTCAAGCACATACATGTAGTTTTCTGTTGAGAGATTTGACAAAGTTTGTGCAGAGTTTAAGATACTGCTTTTCTTGGCAGTCAGTGTGTGCAGTCTCTCTCTTGGCTAGCTTCCTTTTCATTCCTGTCTGTTTATCTGTCCTTCAGGCAATGCTGTGTGGGGACAGAACTAGTTGACTGGATGATGCAGCAAAGTCCTTGTGTCCATTTACGAACCCAGGCTGTTGGCATGTGGCAAGTACTGCTGGAAGAAGGTGTTCTTAACCATGGTAAGATAATCAGTATCTTGACTAAAATATGGGCAGTGTGTGACATCAATGCCTATGTAGTTCTTTTCCATGAAAAAGAAAGGGATCATGAGCCCAAAAGAAATGCCACAGAGCAACCTGTTCATTCATAAGTGCAAGTGCAAGACATAGGCAGTATTATTTGAATCTTGCTACCAGTATGCTTTTTTAATTTACGAGCATATTGCATCATAAATGAACAATAAATAACGATAACTCTAATTATACTTAGGAGTAAACTGGCTTGTGCTTATTTTGTAAGAGGAGCTGGATAGCACTCAGGCCAAAACCAAGGGATGTATTACCATACGTAAAACTAACCTTCACCAAAGATTCGCAGTATTTAGAAGTGAATTTGAGTATTTCTGTTTGCTCAGATTCATCATTTTGGAATGATTTCCATTGGTTTTGGAGGGGTTCCCAAATTCAGCACACCAGATACTCCAGTGCAGGGATCTGGGATTTTATGTTAGCTTTCCAATTGCATTTCACGTTGACTTTCAGTTTCCATTTGGCAGGATTTAGTTGGTAACAGGATATCACAGCCCTCAAAAGGGTAGGTTTCTAAAGCAATATTCATATTTGAAGCTTTGCATGTACATTTTTATTAAATTCAGAAAAGCAGCTCTATTTAAAACTCCCATTTATCATCTGTTGTACTTCCCATATCCCGGCGAGAATTTTCCATACTGGGAAGACATAGTTTCCACTGCTCGCTTACCCTAAGGGCTGTAGCTTTAATTCCTACCATATATTCCCCTGAACTCTCAGGGCAAGCTATTGTAAGCTACATCAGAGTATCCAACTCAACACATCACTCTGACTTACTTGGAAGACTGAGGGTTTGTCTTTTGCAACATCATAATGTTACTTTAGAGGTTATCTCTTGGTAGTCTTTTCATTAAATTACTCCACCAGGACATAGGTCCATGAACTTGCCCCTGGGATTGTACCTTTATGATACAAATTTCTGCTACATCACAAGTTTAGTTGCTTTTGCTACCTTTTGTCAGGCTGTCTAAACATGTAGAGCAAAATGTTCATGCTAGAGAATACCTCTTAGAAATTCGTAATGTAACCATTTTCCCCAGTGTGCTTTGTTTGATTAAATGAAAAAGTTTGAAACAATAAGAAAATAGAACTAATAAGAAAAAAAACCCACATGTGCGCGCACACATATGTATACACACCCACAGCATGCTTATATGGAAGCCTTTTGGAAAGTACTTGTAGTACACAATTTAAAAGTATACCCTTCAAGCTATATAACTTGGACATATGTGAGAAATAATTTCATGCTCTTACAGTTTCTCTGTAACTTTCTTTCTCTTCTTAAATAATCTATCTGTGACAAACATGATGCTACACAGATTCCTACAAGGTTTGCTTCATTGAGGAGCACTTATTATTTGATGTGTTACGTTGTTTTCAGTGGACCAGGAACACCACTTTCAAGACAAATACTTATTTTATCGATTTTTGGATGATGAACGTGAAGATGCCCCTTTGCCAACTGAGGAGGAGAAAAAGGAGTGTGATGAGGAGCTACAGGATACTATGCTGCTTCTCTCTCAGATTGGGCCAGATGCTCATATGAGGATGATTCTCAGGAAACCGTAAGCAGAATAATGACTTCATTTTATGGGTCTTCCTTGTGACATGGAAACAAGAGAAACCTATATTTGTTATCAGGTGCCCTTTGGCCAGTTACTTCACTTCAGTGGCAGTTTGTCCAACCTCTGAAGTTTTTACATCCTTGTTAAGTGATTTCCAGTTCTCATTAATGCTTTTAAATTGAACTGTGTATTGAAAATACTCATCAAAGTTCGTGAATGCCATCATACTCACCTGGAGGAAAATGCTGCATTATGAGCTTTTATTTCTTTGCTGAATCTCGCCTAAAGTAAGTTGCTGATAATAGCAGGATCCTGCTCTGTTACAACTTTGTGCTTAGAAGGGTCGTTCAGTTAGCTACGCTGCTTGCAGTTATTTTGAGTAGAGTGGTAGGATGGCAGCACAGCAGGTACTTTCAGTTGTCAGTGGCAGCCATTCATTGGATTCAGCCTTGGTAGAATCAAGATAAGCTGGACTTGGCCTGTTGTAGTTTGTTAGCAAGGTGTGAAATGTGGCTGTGGGTTTATTTATTAATTCCTATGTTATAGAATTAATACTTGGGGGAAAAAAAAACTTTCTGTACCTAGGCCACAGAGGATGTCTGCCTAACCTTTTGATAGTTACCTCTCCTCGGCTGGCTTATCATCCTGTCAGCAATACACCCTGGTCACACTGAAAACTGCTAAAGGCCTTTTTTACAACCAGCCTTAGAGTGACTTCAAAGAAACCAGTATAAACTCGGTTTGACCCTCCATGGAAGGCAAGCATTAAGCAGGTAGTGTTTAGTGGCCACTGCAGACATATTTTACTGCAAATTAAGTGCACTGAGAATAAGGAATTACTTAAGCTCTCCTTCACTGATGATTTACTTCTAAGGGTCCATTCAAGACAGACACATACACAGGGCTGGATCCTGCTACTTTGAGGCCGTTGGCAAAGTTTGTCTTTACTATGGGTAGGAGTAGGCCCTACCTACAGTGTGAGAACATTTTTCATAGTAAAAGATTTTTGAATCACCTAACACAAGTGCTTGCACCTGGTTCTGTTTCCATCTGTGTCCTTTCCCTTCTCCATTCTTGTCCCTGTGTTATGTTTAGATCATAAGCTCATTTCAACAGTGCTTCCCCAAAAATTTGCTAAAAGCGTTGAATTTCAAAAAGTGCCATCAGACACTTGTGCTTATAAAAACAGGCAACACTGCCGTGCAGCAATAGTTTTGAAATACACATTCTCTTTCTTCTGCTTATTAGAGGTCTAATTAACACAACCGAAGGAGCACTCGCTCCCTGTCACACAAAATACATGGACAAGTGAATCTGAGAGCATGGTGTTTCCATATACCCTTAGGGTGGCATGGAATTGAGGTCTTGTTTCCTCGCAGACATGTCCTGTGCCTTTTCCACTGAGGAGCAATAGGGAGCTTTTGCAGCCCTGAGCAGACACCAGTCATTAGGAGCCTGAGCAATGCTATGGGGGCTGTGACCCTGCTCCTCTGCACTCTCTCCTTTGCCTCAGGCCAACTGCACAGGTCATCCCTTGAAGAATTTCCCCTTAGGTTATTGTGGGTTTTGGCTGCCTGCTACATTTGCTTTCTGTCATGGCTTTCAGAACAGCAAGTGTAAGTTTACCCTGGCAGGATAAATGTTGATTATCATCTGGGCTGCTTACAGAGAGCTGAAAGGCTGGAAAGGACACTGTGGGAAGTACTGCTCTTCTCTCTGTGTCTTCACTTGCACAGCGTCACCTGAAAGAATACTAATAGGAGATTTTTCATGGAATGTAGTGAGGAGAAAGGTTTTCTCAAGACTGGTACTCATCTGACATCTTCCCCTATCCCTGAAAGTGCTTTTTTTTTTGTAGCCCCTTGCTCATTGAAGTAAGCATGTACTGCCAGGGACCATATTAACTACTGTTCTAGTATTCGGTTTACATACATAATGATTTTGTTAGTTGAAAATCTTCTCTGGGCTGAGCTGCAGCAAAGCTGTTAAAATCTCCATGAATCCTCAGAGCCCTGCTAGTTTTGACTAGACACTGTTACAGCTGCCAAAAGTTCAAAGGAATTGTCAAGGCATCAGAGATGCTGACTCTAGCTGACCTGAGCAGGACCCACAATTTTCAAACCAACACAGCTGCATTTTATAACAGTAACCATTTCCAGAGAGGTTGCAGAACTCAGATAATTACCCTGAAAGAAATAAGACAATATTCTTTGATGAGAAGATTACTTTGAGAATTTGATTGTATAATGAAGCTGTTGCTTTGAAAGGTACTTTCTATTGTTCAAAATCTGAAAATCTCTAACAAAAAGTGTCACTTGTTTTGACAGCCAACTTAAAAAATTCTCTGTTTATTACATTAACTGCAGCATTTTAACTGTCAAACTGTGAAAGAATGTTCTATAGTTTAAAAAACAGAATAGAGCTCAGGGAAATTTTTGGCAGGCTCTTGTTGCTATTGTGTTTTTTTTTTTCCTTTGGAAACACATATACTGAATGTGAAAATAGCTTTTTGTGAAGTAGCAAACACAGCTCTCTGCTCCTTATAATGGCTGGAGCACAGGTGCAGACCTTGCACAAGTCCCTGAAAAAATTACTGTAGAATTAACACAGCTCCTCCTTAAGTGTTTCCACCCTTCAGTATGAAAATATGTCCCGATGGTAAACCCTGTTTGAATAGGGTGCTGTAATACAAAGCTAAACACAATAATAACAGGAGTCTTTAAAGGAAGAGTTATATTCATCAGACAACAGTATTTAGCTCAGATGATATTATGAATTACATTCTTTTTTAATGCCCTAGCTAAAGTAAGTCAGCAGTGTGACTGAGATAGTAAATCTGTATTACATATTCTTGATGACTTCACTTAGGACATTTTTTTCTTAGTAGAGAGCATTTGACACTTAATCACAACGTTATGGGGTCTCTGATCTTTTCCCTTGTTCTTATTATCTGAGAATTTTCTGGTTAGCTGTATAATAAAAATAATCAATGATATTGCTTGGACTTACATGGCTTATCAATAGCAAAGTACTATGTTATTGTCAACATCCAAGTCACAGAGAAGCTCTGACCTTGGTAAATTCTCCAAACACTGAACAGTTTTTATTGATCACTTAATATCACCTGAGTTCTGTCCATTAATGTGTACCCTTGTTCCCTACCTATTCCATTTATTATCTGCTCTATAACCAGCTATTGCTGTTAGAATGTGTCCCCTGCAGAAACTAGGTCTTTACACAGCAGGATCCTACAAATCAACATCAGTGGGTCACCACACAGGTTTTAAAGACACAGTGATGCCTAATATCTCTCCACGTGACATCTGCAGGAGCAGAAGTAAAGACTAGGTACAGATACCCACTACAGATTGTCAGTCCTTCCAATGTGCTAACATAGGAAGCAAATGGACATGCAGAAAGAAAAGTGTATCCTTTTGTCTTACTGCATCAGATAGAGATCTGATGTAGTAAGACATCATTCTTTTATGTTTTGATTTAATGTAGAAATTTGTTAATTTGTTACACTGTGTTTTCCAAGACATGCTGGTTTTGCAAGCATGTAATAAAATTAAAGTTGCCACTTCCTTATTATATGTTAAAATCCTTACCTTTTGTTTTCTGGCTAGTACTGGCTTAGTTTTATGCTGTACTTAATTAAACTGCCCCGCATAAATCACTAGGAGTGTCAGCCTTGTAATTTCAAGCCAGCTTCAGATATAGCAGAGTATTTTGAGTCACTAGAGGGCATAGCGGTACCAAACCAATTTCTGTTTTTCCCTTAGCAGTTTATTCGATTCTGTATGAGAAGAGAGTAATTTCAACCAAAATGGGGTTTTTTCTAAGTTTGTCTTTAATCTGGTTACTAATAAATGCATGTTGTTGGTAGGTGAAGAACAGAAGAAAAATAAAGCTTGCTTAGCAGACATGTCAGTTGTCCTTACATTTTCTGTGACTTCTTCAGTACTTCTTTCATCCAAAAGAAGTCTCCATCAAGCCACTTTTGTAAAAAGATGCAATATAACTCCAGAGTGACATAGCTGGGTACTCCCTGTGCCTCACACATGATGTAGACAGACTGTTGAATTAGGAGGTGACTAGGCAGAAAACCTGTACAGCACAGTATTTCTTCATATGGCTTTCCTAATCCTCTAGGTGCTAGTCTCCTATAATACTGACATTTTAAGAGGAAAACTATCATAAAAGTTTATTGTAATTTTTCTTTTAGGGCTGTCCAAAGATTCAGCTGTGCTGTTAATTCTTTTGACACCACACATTGCAGACAGCAGAGTTTAGAACTGTGCTTATTGTAAAGATGGAACATGTAAACCTTCTCATTTGGACCTCCTGTCTCCAGACTGGACTTCCTGTATCCCATTTCCTTACATCTTAAATTTATCCTCTCCCTCTCCAAATTTATGTCTTTGTTGCTCTTTTCTTCTGTTCTTGGCCCATTGAATTAATTGCTTGTAATCTGCTTTTCACAAATCTAAACCATATTGTTTGGAAGGGCCTAGTCCTGTAAAAGTAGCTTTGAATAATGCTTTAAAGGAATTTTTTTTTCCCTGTGTGTGTCCATATGTCACTCCAAAGTGCTGTCTGAAATTATATGACAGGAGAATTTGTCCTTTTAGAAAAGAGTTTTGTATTAGATACTGTAACTGAAGAGAATCTTTTGAGTGGGAAAAATATTGGGGGTTACTCACAAGCTCCTACAGCTCATCCTGTATGCTGTTCATTAGATCTCCGAAGCATCTCTGACACACTGCAGTCCCTACAGTATTTGTGTCCTTCTTTAGCAATCAGAAAATTTTGTGTAGGCTACAGAAATGCAGTTATTTCAGCCACAGTGCCAGCCTCCTTACTCTTTGTGCTAGAGAAGAGTTATTCCTTCATCAATGCATGCTTTTTGGTAATGGCAGCTTCTTGTATTTTTCAGAAAGAGAAGGGGAAACTACTGAGTGGTTCTTATTTACCTTTGTGGCTAAACAGCAGCACTCAGCATTAACTGAGGAGCAGTCGTTTGCTGTCCTCCAAGATGCACTGCTGCATCTCCAATTTGTTCAGCAGACATTCACACACTCCTTTACAAACCAATGCTACTGCCTGTTTGCTACAACTAATTAGCGCTGCATGTGAAAAACAGTGCATGCCCCACACTCAGGACTCCTTTTGAAAGGAACAAATCTGTATGTTCCATTTCTGATTTATGTGACCATTTTATACATATATAGAACACTTGATTTAATCAGAAAAGCTGCCTAATCAGGATCTCTCTGAGGTGGTTGCCATGGCTGCTGCTCAGTGTCATTCAGGTAGCATTCACAGAGCTTCCATCCTTTGTGTATTTCAGTCCTCCAGCCAGAAACATCATTCAGTCCCTGTCTAGTGAGGATGTACCCTTCACTAGACAGTACCACAGCATTTTGTGTTGTTCTATCCTTCTCTGAAGTGTTTATTTTGGCCATTTATTGCATGTAGCTGTCCCTTTTGTCTTCTCTCCATAGCCCTGGCCAGAGAACTGTAGATGACTTAGAATTTATATATGAAGAACTTCTCCACATTAAGGCCTTATCTCATCTTTCTACCACAGTAAGTAATTTTAAAAATTATAACTCATCACCAAAAGGGAGGCTCAATTTTTACTTTTTGTGCTTTATTAAAGTTGGAGAGCCTGTAACCATTTTCATTTATACTTTCTATGCAAAGAATTTATTCCATCTGTGAGAATCACCCAAGCACTGTGCAGGTGCACTGTGTAGGTTTTCTATTAGATATCAGCTATAATTCTCTTCAAGTATTTCTGTACAGCCCCTGTCTCCCTCACTTGGAACAGGTGCCACTGCCTGGGTCCCTATCCATGTGTAAATGAATTTACTGATACTACTGTGTTTTGCAGAATTGATTTCTGTAAGGAGTCTTGGCTTGAACCAGTTAGGAGGAGGAATTACACTGTGCAGTACTTGCTGGCTGGAGTTAGGTCATTGAGTGAAAGAAAGCTCATCAGACACTTTCTCCCTGAAGGGGTCAAGACCTGTGCAGAGAACTCAGAATAAATGGAATGGACAGGAGAATGCATCTGTTTAAAGTCTCACCATCATTGATACACTGTAGACAACTGATAGGACTTTACTTGGTAGCAATAAGATGTGGATGCTTTCAGAAAAAAGGAAACCAGTCAGAAAGTAGATGCATATTTGACAATACCTCCTTTGGAATCTCTTGTTATTTTCAGTCTTTCTCAGTTAACGTGGACAGATGCAGCTAATTATGAAGCTGCGTTACAGAAAGATGCAAACATATAAAAACCTGGACAATGTTTTTTAAAAAAAAATAGGCGTTCAGAGTTGGTGTCTGAATTGCATGGGTGCTAAGGAGACTTCCCAGTTTGAGCATTCATGAGGCTCTGGCAGTCGCAGTCCCAAGACCAGAGACTGCCACTGCTGGGACTGGAGCCCTGTCACGGTGGGCGGCTGCAGTGGCCTGGCAGGTCCTGCTGGACTCCTGCACATCCCACGCTCACACAGCCAGACCAGGCTTCCTGACTGCTTCCACCCCGAGTTTCCCAATGCAGAGCCTCCTATGTCCTGCTCCATAAAGCAATTTATTCACAGTGTAGTGACACAGAAACAGCTCGAGCTGCTGCCTCCGAGGAGGGACCCCCAGTAAAGGAACCCCTGGGTTTTCATCCTCTCACAGTCCCAGCACGTGCAAGTCTGGCTCTTCCCCTGTCTGCTCCTGCTGTGTCTCCTCGTGTCCATTCACCTGGCTGGTGCCACTGGTGCTGTTTGCTATGAAAAGGGTTGGCAGCTCATGGCCTCTTGTCCCTCTGGGCTCCCACACAGAGCTCAATCTGCACACAAACTGCAGCTTGCAAACCAAGGTACCTGCAGAGCTACCTGCACCAGATGTATTCCTCAACATGGGAACAGCCATCCAAAATCCTTAAAAATCTCTGGAATGTAGAGAAAAAAGTATTTAAAGAAAGACTACTGTAAGATCCAGAAATGATCCTTTATAAGTTAAACAAAAGAAACTACCCAAGATACATATTGAGAGGAAGTGGAGAAAATTCTCGATACTGCAGACATAACCCAGAACAAAAAAAAATTGAACAAAATATTTTCAGCTCAGAAGAAAAGCAGTCTTGAGGTCAGAATCCACAGCAAGTAGCATATGGAACAAGTATGGCAAATGATACAAACTGCAAAAAATACTTGGCATTTTGAAGTACAGATGATTCTGTGTTTTTAGTAAGAGTCTGGAAATGTCAGCTTATTACGTGCATTATGAACTAAAGCAGAAGACAGAAACCATGACTAGCTTGGAGGAAATCTTCAGAGGAACAACAGACAGCATTGCTTCTATGAGCCAGAAGATTAATGGTCAATCGACTTGAAAGGAAGTGGAATGTTTAATATATTTTAAGAAAGGTGTAATTCCTAAAATAATAAGTTTTCTAAATATGCCACAGGCAGCAGAAAGTAAAATGGATAAAACTCAAGTTGCGTGGTGGTGAACTAATCCCTGCTAGAGAAGCCTGTGAAGTTAATGTATGAATGAAAAACAATTATATAATACAGTGTTAAAAACAAATCAAACTTTGGGCTTCATCAAGTGGATTCATTCACTGCAAAGGCCAATGACTGAATAAACTGAGAAGACATCTGAGGACATAAATGGATAGGAATGCTCTCTGCTGTGTGAAGAACAGTGCTAATGGGGTTGTATTTCCTGTCCTTATGAAAGTGTCATTGCCTTTGAGCCGAAGTTATAAAGGAGTTTGGTGGGCTAAGTGTTATAGAAGCCACAGGTCTGTGAGTGTGTTCACTGGTCAGTGTACATAAAAAACCTGTCCAAACACCTCTATTTATCTTTGTTCTTCTCCAGGCTGCAAACAGGGTGCTTTCCCCTGGCTGTCAGGAAAGAGTTCTAGGAGACGTGGCTGATGGGATGCCTGAGCACCAAGGTTGAGTGGGTGCCTTTAAGTACATCAGTGCCCAAATTTTTCCACCCATCTCCTAAGATGGGTGGAAGCCATCAGATCTCATCTGGATTCTCATCTGGATTATGTCCAGAATTTGAGAGTTCCTTCCCAAGTCTTTCTTCGTGGCCTAAGTTTTTTTTTAAAATTTAAACAATCGAGACAGTGGTTTGAAAATACTACTAGTAAATACATGTTGGAGGCAGCTTTTGACCTCTGTTTGGCATGGTTAAGTTACATGGTAGTACCTCTGAAAAATGGCTTGTCACCAGCTGACATTCTCCAAACACATGAATCCCGCTGCTTCAAAATTGGCCTCCAAGTCCTTGGAGACTTGTGGTTGTATGAAGAGAGACGTAAAGCACACAGGAGAACTCAGGATCGTGTGAGATTCCCAGTGCTACTGCTATTTTGTGGCAGTAACACAGTGTTTGCAGTGACAACAAGTGGTTGTAAGCAGTGTCTCGCTAGAGACAGCTGCCCACTCAGTCAGAGCTAATCACACCAGGGCAAAACAGCCCCAGCGAGGAGCAGGCTGACACCAAGGGCAGTGTCCCGTTCTCCAGTTCCTGGAAGAGGCAGTGAGCTGGGTGCTTTGCCTGGGAAGCTGTCAGGCAGAGAGGGGACTCAGCAGGTCCAGGTGGCTGTGCCTCACAGCTTGACCCAGCAGAAGCAGACAGACTTACGCCAGTAAGGGGAAGGTACTGATTTCTCGGGAAAGAACAGGAATACTTCCATGGAGTAAGGGACAAACACTAGCTGTCTTCTGTAACAGATTAACCATTGCCATTTGAAACTTTGTGTCTTGTTGATGATCATTTCACATGTGCGTGTAGAAAGAAAGATGTGGAGGCCTGTATATTAAAGATGCCCTTGTCTGAGCCATTTGGAGCCAGGAAATGTAGCTCTGTAAAGCCAATCAATAGAAATTAGGAGATCAAGTGAAGCAGACCAATGACTGATACATGATGCAGAGGGAAAGAAAGTACAACTGGGCTATATTATGTGACCTCATCACCAGGAGGAATGAGATATATATAACAACTGTAATTTCTCTCTCTATTTTAAGGTAAAACGAGAATTAGCAGGTGTCCTCATTTTTGAGTCACATCCCAAAGCAGGAACAGTCTGTAAGTAAATGGAGTCCTGTCAGATCTTTCTCACCTGTGCCATGAACTCTTAAATTCCTAATGTTTAAATGACAAGAGCAAAACTTGGATGCATTCTTCAAACTTGATTGTCACTTAGTGTTTAAAACCTAGGGTAATAAGTGTTAGCTTAGTCTGTTGCCAATTGCAGGGACAGGACCAAAATTAATTCTGTATCCTTGGTTGAGTGTATGTATCACCTATAATTTGGGTGTGTTTTTATCTAGAATTTTTGGTTCAACCAACCTGTATTTAAAATGTATTTTAATATAATTCTGTATTGAAAAAAAATCTTCCTGCACAAAATAAAGGATTCAAAATGGTAGGTTACTCAGACATGTTAATACTGAGAAGTTCTAGCAAATGAATAATAAATTCATGGTCAGTAGAGAACTAGGTTAGAACATAGTGCTACTGTGGGATCCGATCTGTGTGCTAATTAGTAATTGATGACCTGACATCTATTGATAAAGTATTTGTTGGAACTGTCATAGAAAAGAAAAGCTACTTTCACATCAGTGTAATAAAATAACTCCTATATAGGTATGAATTGTTTTTTCTAAATTCTGGAGGCAATTGCTTTTAAAATCATAGTATGCCCTTTTATAAGGTAGATATTTATATGACTGTAGAGTTACCTTGAATTTTACTGGGTGCAGAATCTGGCCCATTCATATTTTGAATAACTGTATTCTAACCATAAAATTTTTTCTCTCTCTTGTAGTGTTTAATCAGGGAGAAGAAGGTACTTCTTGGTACATTATACTAAAGGGATCAGTAAACGTAGTCATTTATGGAAAGGTATTTTTCAGGAGCTATTTTATGTGATTGTTATTATTGAAATTGTAAGAGTAAACTTTGAAGGAATACAGTTTAATTTAGAGCAAAATTGCTTTGTCTGACAAAACAAATAGAATATAATTTTATTTTAAAATGATCCAGAGGTTTCACTGATTATACTTCCAGTTGATTGGTCTATAATTTTGGGATATATTACACAGTTTCTGAATATAATCCATCAGAGTTCCCCTGGTATCTTTGGGGCAAAGTTATTTGCTGGAATTTGGTGACTTGCCAGGCTTTGTCTCATGGGGGTTTTGCCCCAGCCTGTTACCACCGTGTTGTCATGCATTTGGATGACTAACTGTTCTCATGCATGTCTGACAAAAGTACTGCTTTATGACTAGTGGTTCTTGGGTTGGATGAACCTCTTCCAAATTTATGCCAACTCTTCTTCTTAGTTAAGCCATAGACCCAAAAGCATCTTTATTAAATTTCCTGTTTATGAGAGAGATTTTTCAAGGCAAACAAAAAAGAGTAGATTTTGGTACACAGGAATCCCTCGAGCCTTTAAAAACCCTATTTCTCTATTGATTTCCTCATTCAGTGACTGAGAATCCTCCATTTGAACACAAAGCATTTCACCAAAATCCAACACAGGGGCCCTGGTGCTAAGTCTGTTCCTAAGTAACACATATTTAGCCATGTTTTTTACATCACTGGGTGGGCCAGATCCTCTGTTACTGTAAATTGGAGGAAACAGAGCACTGCTGATGTACAACAGCTGGAGATGTGTTCTATGTTATTTCTGCAAACCCGATTTTGTTTTTTAGGGCTTCTATATATAAAAAACAAAATAGTCGACAATTTTCTGTCTTCAGCAGGATGAGAAGAGTCCTTCAAGCTGGATGTAATTTCAGAGAACAAGCTGATTCTTTTCTGTTCTTGCCTCTCTTTAGTAATAGTAATAACCAGCTATCAAGTATTGTTTCCTAGTCATTATTTTGGCTGTTGATTTCCTGCCAAATAGATTTGTTTTGGTATTTGATTGTGAAGTCCAGTGTTTGTACAAGGACTTTCAATAGAATCCAGAGTAATGATGGGTTTCTGCATGTAAATGTTTTGCTCTGTGCAGGGTGTGGTATGTACTCTACACGAAGGAGATGATTTTGGCAAGTTAGCACTTGTGAATGATGCTCCCAGAGCAGCATCCATTGTCCTGCGGGAAGACAACTGCCACTTCTTGAGAGTAGATAAGGAGGACTTCAACAGGATCCTAAGGGTAAGAGTGGGAAGATCTGCCCTCACAGTGTGCTATCAGAACTTGCAAGTTTTTCTAGAGGCTCTTTTATTTCTATGAATATATTGATATTAATAACCTCATTTGTAGTATCCCTTATTGTGGAACAGAAATGTGACAGTCTAGAAGGTCAAGTAAAGAATACGTTCATCACCTTTTCTCTCTCTGTTCCTAGCTCAGACATGAAAATGTGCCCAAATGGTATCTTTTGTCTCTCACATTCTATGATCTAGCATTTGCCCTGCTCAGTTTTTCCTTATGCTGCCCAGGATTCTGGGTGATACTCTGTCCAAATACAGAAAAAAATGAGATCGCCCCTTTTCTCACATAGGGCAGTGTCAGGTACCTTAAACTCAAGAATTTCAAGGTAGAATCAAGTGGCAAATGGAGTAAGTTACAGATGTCTTTATCAGAGAACTCCAGAAAGATATTCCCAGGCTAATTTTACAGTTACTGACTTCGGGGTAAATGTGAGTTATCAACTGTAATTCTGTAAATTCAGGCTTTTTTCTGGTCATTCATAGTAGAGGAAGTCAAAACTAGTATCATCCTGTATTTCAACGTAGATATGCCCAGTATTGCAACAATAAAACCAGTCCAGAAAGGGTATTCCACTAGAAAAATTACTCATGGTTACTGTACAAAAGGGAATGAGGATCCCTTTGGGAGTAAGGTTGTGTTTACCATGGAGACTTACAACTGATTAAGCTTTGGTCGATACTTCAAAGAAGATCCAAGTCCATGGTCTCACTAAGTTTTATCTGTGCTTTTTGAATGCGCATTATACTTAATTTTGTTTCTTTTTCTACTATGAGCTGGTAGTAGAAAATGAACAGTTTACTGAGCTAAGACTTCCTATTCTTAAATGCAATTTTTAAAAATTTAATCTAATTTTATTTAATTTTAGAGAAAAGTCAGATTGTAGAAAATAGTGTTTGTATATAAGTGGGGATAGAGATTACATTACATATGGGAAGTTGTGGAGAGACTGGTTTTCAGCAAGCTTTTTTAAAATTTGACATCTCCATAAAATGGAGATTTTTAACATAGTTCTTGCTCTAGTCTCTCCCACAATTCTCTGCTTCTTGCCTTGGTTCCAGTGCTTCCTTCTTAAATCAGCCTATGAGGAAAACAGAATACAGGTAAATACAGGGGGAAAGAATTGATACCAGTCTTTTGTGTTTGAAAGTCATACAGTTTGTTAGAGAAACTAATCAGCCAAATCAGGTGCAGTCATATTATTAAAAGTAACTTGTCTTCCAGGATGTGGAAGCAAATACAGTAAGACTGAAAGAACATGACCAAGATGTCTTGGTGTTGGAGAAGATCCCAGCAGGAAACAGAATTTCTAATCAAGGAAATTCACAGCCGCAGCACAAGTATGTTTTCATTCAGCAGTGCAAATGTCAGACAATTATTAACCTTTTTAAATGGTGCTATTATCCAAACAATAGCATATTCCCTTTTGGTGGAAGACTGCAGTGCATATAAAGTTTTCTTTTTTTAGTCATCAGCACATGCGCCATACTCAATAATATATCCATTTCTAGCAGCACACCAGCTCTGTGTCTTTACACAATAATTCCCTAAGGATCTCAGTGTAAATACTTACCTCAAGTAATAGCTTCCAAATAGACTAAGCATGGAGATTGATGAAAACCTATTAATCTGAGTTACTGTGTAAAAGACATGAGGAAAATACACTGTTTTATTGTTAAGTACAGATATTTTTATTTTGTATTTTGAGCTCTAGATGCTAAGAAGAGTTTGCTATGCACAATTTATATACAAAACAAAGATCTCATGCAATGAAAGTTGCAGAGCTTATCTTACAGAATAGTTTTGCACTGTAATAACAATATTAACTATATTTTCTTTTCTTACTGAAAGGGAAAAAGTAAAATTCTGTTTGGATACTACTGTGATAAGAGTAGAGT
The DNA here is from genome assembly GCA_013397915.1 of Daphoenositta chrysoptera. Lineage (NCBI taxonomy): Eukaryota > Metazoa > Chordata > Aves > Passeriformes > Daphoenositta > Daphoenositta chrysoptera. The sequence continues at coordinate 389,588 of VZRO01008241.1, forward strand.
TAGGCTATTATCATTCCAAATGTTGGTAAAACCCCTAAAGGCTTTGTAAATGTGTTATTTACAAATGGATGCACAATTTTCTTTGGAAGCATTCAAACAATTTCAACAAGTTTTGAATCCTTTACCCTGAACCTCACTTTCCCTCAAAAAAGAGCCAATTTTTTGTGCAATATTTTGGGTACAGTTTTTATCTCATCTGGGATTTCAAATACTTGTTTTATCTGCATAACTGAATGCAAAGATTTATAAAGATCTCTGAAGATTGAAGTAACCATAGCTTGCATTTTATATACACATTTCACATTTTTCAGAAACTGCTGTTTCATCTTTCACTTGATCTATTGAAACATCTAGAAAAATAATCTATGCTACCAGGAAAACGTGTACTCTTACACAAGTTTTTCTTTGTCTAAATGAAGGCAACATGACTTTAGCCAGTGGATTTGCATCAGCAACTGCAATGCACAGCAACTTGGTCATAGATTTAAATCAATTTTCTTGCTCTGAGACATTTTTCATGCTTCCAAAAGTGAAAGTTTCATTTGAACATTCTGAAACATTCCCTTCCTTGCAAACTCTTTGTACCAGCATTACTTGTATTATTTATTATTTGTATTATTTATTTATTTAACATTTCCAGAATTTGATAAAAATAGCCAGAGATATATATGGTAAATGGTTAAGTTAGGCTGTGTTTTAAGTCTTACATTCCAGGAACTTTTTCAGGTAAAGCTCAGAATTTTATTTCTGTAAGTATTTTACTCATTTGATCAGGTTTTGGGTACTATAAATGTGCCAACAAGGAAGCTTTTGCTGATAACAATGACAAATAGGCATAAGTTACCCAAAACAGGAACTTACCTTGAAGGTTCACTGCTTTTCACCAGTCAGATTACTTTGCTAATACTGTGTTGGCAGTCTCTTTATGTATAAAGCTTCAAAGTGAGTTCACTGGGTTTGAGGATGATGTTTCTTTTCTTAGTAAATAGAGTAAGTGGCTACATTTATGTTTGAGAGTCCAAACCAAAATTACCAATGTTTCTTGGTTTCCAGAATGTGTTACTGGAATGTGTTAGTTGAGTGCTCAGTACTTTTGAAAATGACTGCCTAAAAGAGAATCCTAGCAGGCATCTCTTCTCAGGAAGAAACTAGTTTTCTCATCTTGGCCTTAGGGAAAGCTTCACTTTGGGAGGAGATCCTCTCGGTTACAGTTTGGATTCCACTGCCTCCTCTGCAGAGGAGACAGAGCTCCCACATAGCTCCCCAAGCTGTGCTTTCAGAAAGGGACAGTTTCGCTTAGGAGGACTGGCTCTGAAGTCCCAGATCACTCCCAAGATCTAACTCTTTATGGGTGATCACACTCATGCAGGATGAATTCAGCAGCCCTGCAAGTCACTTCACTGTTCATTTTCACTTTCATATTCAGAGTACAGCAACCTGTGATTTCTCTGCTTCACTCACTTAGATACTTGGTTAGTATCTCTGTGAGAATGTGCACTGGCTTAACAAGTGTTTGTGTTCTTGGGACATCAATACAGTTCTTCCAAAGGGGTTGGCAGGTAAAAGAACTGTGACGGTCAGTGCTCAAAGTGAGGAGGAGCTCCCAGGAGCTCAGCTCCACCACTTATTTCTCAGCAGGAGCAGAGTATCTTCACTTCTCAGGGTTTTTTCTTTCTTTTTTTTCTTTTTTTTTTTTAAGTTTCATACTTTATCAGTTGAATTACAAAAAAAAAAAAGAAAAAAGATGCAAAGATTGAAAGAATGGAGGGAAATATAAAAAAAATCTGATCTGTGAGAAAAGAGAAAAAAAAAGATGACAGGACAAGTTTTCCAATATCATATGATATTCTGCTGGTACTTAAAATCTTGCCACTGTTTTTGCGTGAAGCAAAAAAACCTGGCTGTTGCACTAGTTCTCTCACCTCAAATTAACTCCGGGAAATGGAACAATCCTCAGTTTATCGACTTGAAACACTTACTTACTTCAGTTATGCAAGGCATTGCACAAATTTGAAGATACAGTGTGCTATTTCGTTATCTGCCCCCACCTTCTCAGACCAACCTCTGTCAGTGATGATGAGGAAATTGTTTCCTTGCTCTGACACTGATACACACCAGTGCTCATTTCAGGCTCATAGTAAGCCTGTTAAGACCCTTTAATGACTGCGAGTTGCTATTGTTACTGAGATATTTATATTATCCTCAGTGGAGGAGCATTTCTGCTTGTACTTCTCCAAGTTTGGACCACTGCAGCTCTACTGATTGTGGTGTTATACTGAAGTACTTGTGTGAGGAGGGGGCTGTCTCTCATCCCTGGGCAGGCTGGAGAATGTTACTGCTCCTAGGTTTAGGGGGGAAGCCAGCAAAGATTGTGAGTGGTTTTGTCCTAAGCACACAGAGATTCTGCTCAGAGCAGGTGTTTACACTTGGGCACACAGCAGCACAGCAGTCCTGATTTCCTTGCTGGTACACAATTATTTCTTGATTAGCTCTTTTGGCTATGAGATACTAACTGCTTCTTTCCCTCCCTCAGGTATATTGTGATGTCAGGAACCCCAGAGAAAATTTTAGAGCACTTTCTAGAAACTATGCGCCTTGAAGCAACTTTAAATGAAGCAACAGGTACCTACATGGCAGCAGCTGTTTCATTATTACCCCATAAGATGGACTTGCTGGGGTAACACTGCGCTTGATACTTTGAAAAGCACCTCGTGGTAGTTTTACCCAGAACAAGAACTATCTACTGCTCTGAAACAACCCCAAGAGAACCAAGGAAATCCAGAATTAAAAATAGCAATCCATTCTTACAAGCCTGCTCTATTGTATTTGTACTTCCAGGTCATAGTAGAACAGCAAAATCCTCCAAGGTGCCAGACCACCAGTTTTAACTTTAATTAGGCACAACTATAAGGCCTGGACAGAGCACCCCATTAGTAATGGTACTTCTTGTTCTGGAGGTCACTTTAATACTGTGAAATAGCTTGATACCTCCAGACATTGCATTGTGCTAGTATAAGTATTCTCGAATCTTCAAATCACATTTAAATATCACAAGTTACATTTCGTATTTGTGATACTTTCCTGTGTGCAGGGAAAGAAGAGTTGTTACTCAAAGGAGAGTAACATGGGCCAAGTCCCAAGAATGCATGTTGCTGCATCTGCACGTAATAGGCTGCTTTTCATTAGCGTGAAGAGAACAGAGAATTTACATCTAGGGATATAGATACTTGCTGACTTACTTTTAGTAAGTATTTCAATTTTTGAAAAGAGTCAGACACAAAAAAACCTCATATTCTGATAAAGTAATGCATAGACATATATTAAACTACATAACATTGCTTTTACAAGTTCTTTTTGCATTGAAGATGTCTGATAAGTATATATTCAAAAGTGGTCTTAAATCCAGTTAGTCTGTTATTGACCTCATAAGTAAGAGGAGAAACAAGTATAGTGGTCCATAAATGGTAGAGTAATTGAAAAATTATAGAAATCCTTTTAAAGTGTATGTTTTCACTACTTTAAAGACAAAAAAAAGGGATCCTTTTCATAGATACCTGTTTATTAGGGTTGCAGGAAGAATATTGTTCTTCAGACTTGCAGCTATATAAGCACAAGTTTGCCATTTGCAGTATGCATGTATTATATATTTTTCAAAACCAAATATTTTAAAAATATTTTAAAACTTTTTGCCAAAACATCTAGTGACAAGATTGTACCTATATCCCAATACAATACAATGTGTCACAATTCATAAGGTTATTTTTAGGATATAGGATTACAGAATGCTGGGAAACTGAATTTTTTGTTTATGCATTCCTTTAATTTAAGAGTATTTAAAAAACAGTTTGCTCAGGGTATTACATTAAAAAAAAAATGCCACCCTTCCAGAGGTGAGTTTTGTCAACTGAGAGAAACTTTCAGACAGGAATTATACAAGTGGAAGCAATGATGTAATATTATATTTCACAGTTATCTTCATATTTCTTCTGCCATCCCTTACAATGTTTGTAAATGTTTCTGTTATCTCAAAAGTTGCACTGTAGAAATTATACCCTGGGGTATTGTGTTCACTGTTTCTCAGTGATTCCATATAAGCCTGCCAAACTCATTCTGGCCTCTGCAGCCAGGCTTTTATAAATCCTTCTTGTTGTCAGAAATAGAGAGATAAAGCAAACTGGGATTTACACCAGCACTACCACAGGTCATTTTAACAGAAAAAACAGGTTGCTGGGTTTTGCCAGAGAAAATGTCAGTCACATTGGTCATACACGTTTTAATGTAAACTTAGCAGCTATGATACTTTTGGATCAAAATAAACCCAGAAATTTGACTATCCATTTACCTCTTTTACGCATTCTACACACAGCTAGGAAATCAGCAAAGAATGAAATTATTTGCCTTCTCCTGTGTAGGATATACTAAATGTGCTGCCTGGTATTGTAACTCCTAAAGCCAAATGTTACAGCTCTTTTTGGGTACCCAGGTGTAACAGGCCTAATTCTTGCTCTGTGTAGAACTCCACACTTGCAGAGAAGTACGTCCAAATATTTCACTTTAGCACAGATGTGGGGCTTTCTGCTGTGCTAGATTTCTCTTTGACACTGGCAAATGCCTGTTAACATAAAGTTCAATAAAATTCATGCAGATGAGACTGAAAGCTTAATATTTTAGCTCATATTTGTTCATTACCCTTTTTTCTACCTAATGCCTACAAAGAAATTGCAATAAGACCTCTTTATTATCTGCAGAGGGCTAATAAGATATTTCAGGTGAAAGAAAACTCATCCTTGAGATCCCCAAGCTGTTTGCAGCAGCTTAATTGACTGTTTTCTTTCTTTTCTTTTCACAGATTCTGTTTTAAATGATTTTATTATGATGCACTGTGTTTTTATGCCAAATAGTCAGCTCTGCCCAGCCTTGATGGCACAATATCCTTTTGTAAGGGAAAAGTTGTCTCTTTAGCCACTATACCTGTCAGTGACGAAACTGAAGCTTCCCTCTCTCAAGAAGTACCTCACATTCCATGGAGGCTGTGCCTTGTGAGTAGGTTCTCAGTGTCTGACTAGCAGCTGTCCATAGCTCAGACCTCTGAGATGGATAGTGCATAACCCATGATGAGATACAGAATAGGCCATGAAAACCATATCTTTCCTCTGCTGGTTACTGTTCTGAGGGAAATAAATGTACTGTCCCTCCACCAGATAAGTGAAATTACATAAAAGTTTGGGTTACCCTTCCTGTGTCCTTCCTGTCTTTCTTGGGTTTTGCTGAACTACAGCATCTATGTTTTATCCAGGACAGTTATGTCTTGGTGATTTCAATGTCTTGGTGATTTCAATGGTCCACTTCTGAGGCTGCAGACTGCCTCAAGCAAAAGGCTGCCTGAACTTGTAGACTAATGGGTAAGTAGTTCTTAGGGGCTGTCCTAATAGTTATGAAAAAATAGTAATAATCTATAATAATAGCCTATAGCAAATGCTAAAAACTGCAAGAAACTTCAATTGGATGTGAATACTAGGACATGAAATCTTAATAGTAGAGAGCATTGAGAGCTGGGGGTGATTCTTGTACTCTCTGCATGTTTTGCAGGAGTCTGTGAAATGGCCATCTGTCAATTACTGGCAGGTTATTTAGTTTGGGGAGCTGTTGGACACTGAGAGCTTTCCTTGTGCACAGTGACTTGAAGCTATCAGGTGACTGGGAACATTAAATAAACATATAATGTTTTCTCTTTTATAGAATTCTGACAGGGGTGTAATAACTTCAGTTCCCTATTTATTTGTTTAGAATCACAATGGTGTGAAAGTGCTTTCCTTCAAGCTCAGTGGGGCGAGTGACATCTGGGAAAGCTCACCTCCTGAAACCACAAAATAGAGCATCGTGTCCTTGTCTGGCAAGCTTGAGAATCCATTTGTGTTACTCCTAGCAAAGAGAGTAATTGTTTTGAAAACCTTTGGACCCATGAAACTGGTCTGTAGAAGATTGTTCTCACACCTGAAACAAACAGATTTTCCAAAATCACATTGTTTTGGATATCAAAAGTAATATGAAATGCTGTTGCTGACAGCATTGAGAGGGGAAGAAAGGGCAGCACTTTAAATGTTTGGGGGTTTTTGTCCTGATTTATTTAGCTCGTATTATTCAGTCAGCCTATTTGAGATTCAGGCTTCTCTGTCCTCAATTATAATTGAATACCTCTGATATCCAGTAACTGGGAAAATCAGACCCATAAGTAAAATGTACCTCATTGTTTATAGGGGAAAAGCTTTTCTGATAATCAAAGTTAAGGATAATCACACTTAAGGATAAATATTCACTTGTGATGAAATCTGTTCTGGAGAGGATGCTAAGACTGTGATCTTAAGTGGGTCATGGCAAGCATCATGCTAATTCTTTTCAGAGAGGAGCTGGAAGTAACTGGTATCCTACTGCTTTAGTGTTAGCTTTTCCTGGAGCTGAATTATTATTTATTTGGTCCATTCTGAATATGGAAAAGCTAACTGTGCTTTGTTGATTGTACCATTGAAATTTATTGTTAGAGTTGAAAGGTTCCTAACAAAGCTCATCTTTCTGGAGCAAAATCACTCTACAAAAGTGTTTGCCAGTGCTGTGAGACTAAGGAGAGATTAGTTATGCTCAATGAGGAAATTAAAACAGAAAAAGAAAAAGAAGACAGGTGATTCAGTTGGCAACTTTTTGCTTCAGCTCCCAATTTTGAATCAAAACAAGTCTATTTTCCTGCACCCACTTAGGATACTATTTTAGCTGGCAGCATGCAAGTATGAGTAGAGCTAGACCACTGAAGTGCTTTCAAGCATAGTGCAGGGTATAAATGATTTGGGTTTTCACTTCTTTTGTAGCAGTCATTTGTAAGTTATTTTAATCCTGACAGGAATGGACAGGTGCACCATTTTGTCTAAGTAACATTATTGCTTGCTGTGGATTCCAAGCTTATGCTGTGCTGTCCTTCGGCACACTGAGTCTTTTTCAGTCATTAAAGTATATGGATTCTGCAATATTAAAAAAATCACAGACCTCTGTTTCATAGGGAAGCAAAGGATATGCTCCCCTGTCCTGGATCAGGACGTAAGTCCTGTGTGTTGGACCAAGGCCCCTGTTTCCCTCTTCTTCACAGAGTGGAAGTGGACAAATTCTCAGAGCTACAGCTTGTCAGAAGGAGGCAGGACAAGGCCCAAAAGAAAACCTGAAATAGAGCAGTAACTCCCAAAGTGCACTTGGGTTGGTGCAAATGTGTGAGCATGTGTGCAGGGGTGCATCTTTAAAGGACGACTGCCTAAATACTTACAAAGTATAAACTCCTCCTTTTGCTCTCTGTAGATGATAGTTCTTCAGCATGTTTCTCTATGAGTGTTTTGCTAACCTCCTTTACCATTGTGCCAGCAAAAAAGTTTGCATTCTGTTGTAGCAATGATCTTGCACAGCTCCTGATATAGCTGAGTGTTCTATGCAGGGAAGAACAGACTTCATAATTGCTTCCATGTCTTAGTACATGCTAGAGAAGATTAGAAATATATGTATATATTGAGCTCCAACCATATTGGTGTTGATAAATATTTTGCAATTATCTGACTCTTGTTGCAAGTATACATCACAGTTTATTTCTGATTGCAGTCTGTAGTGAAGCTGCATCCTGAAGATCACATAAAAATGTGAGACCCCTTCATTGGCTTTCCCTGTGATAATGTTAATAAAAGAGAAATCAATATAAATGAGCAGTAAAAAATACAGAAAAATTACCAGTGCCTGTGGTGAGACAGTTAATAAGAAACTAAAAATATATTAAATAATTATAGTGTTTAAAAGGTAAATATGACATGAGAAAAATTACTCAGTAAAATATTAAACTTGCTCCCCAAGACATTAGAGCACATAACTTACAATGAATTATTTACTTCTTATGACCTTCTTACTTTCTCCCTTAATTGTACTGTCATGTTCAGTTCTCTACTCATTTTAAACCTTTCCAAATGAAATTAAAATGCAGATTTCTGAAAGTTTGTCAGTCAAATGAGCACCCTAGTAAGAGCATGAGTACTTTAATGTTACATGTTACAATGTAATTAGGAATGGTATTGCTCATGACAATCCAGAATCAGAATTTTGGTAACTGGAAAGCCAAGTTGAAGCTGTAACTGCACTCATTATGTGCTTACTTCCTATTCAGCTATCAGTTTATTGGGAAGAGTTTAAATATATATTGTTAACCTTTTTTCAGTGAGAAGTAGACACACAAATTGTCATATCCTGTTTCTTCTGGGGATACGTCATTTTCACACAGGTTAAAGGCTCAAATTATCTCAATTTATTGCCCGTTGTGCCTTTACTTCTTTTCTTGTTTTTTTCTTCCACTAAATGTTACTTTTGGCCTCTTAGCTATTTGTCTATTTTTATAATGTTGACAATTTGTCTTTAAAAAGGTCAATGAAATGTTTCCCGTTTTTTCTTATTGTCACAAAATAACTTTTACAAAGGATTGTGTCTTAAATACACTTTATTTGACATAGTGGAAATGTTTGATTTCCTCATGACAATGAAGCTACTATAAAATTTATTTTACCCTGTGTTTTTATAGTCAGTTTATGCTGTAAATGTCAAAGTCCCCTTCCCATAATGGGGCTGAGGCCCATCTTGAGTTACAATAACTTGCAAAAACAAAAGGAATAGCACTGGTGGTTCATTCTGGTAGTCTCCCTCACAAATGGAAGATTTGAATTGTTAAACACAAAGTGACATTTTTCTTTTTCTTCAACTGTTTCCAAAGAGGAACAAGGAGAAATATCCTTCTTCAGTCTCCGTGGTTAATCCTCTTTGTTGTTCCAAGTGTTGTTTCTGTTCTGTTCCCTACAGCAAGCATCTCTGTGGTAGAACTGTGATCATTCCTGTGCTCTTCAGAAAATTCACTGTCTTTTTACTTTTTAGTATGAACATGAAAAGTTTGCAAATTATTATGCTAGTGGATGTGAGAATTTAGAAGTATGTATTGGAAAGTTATGTTTGAGCACCCTGGAAGTGGTTTGTTGGAAGTCAGTTGTTTGTGAATTCATACTGGGTTTGATATTTTCAATCACTGAATGTTTTCCTTGACACTATGGCACCTATCATGCCCAGCCTTCTCAGGGTACAGAGCAGGAGAAAATGGATTATGCCCTTAACAACAAAAGGCGAGTCATTCGACTGGTTCTGCAGTGGGCTGCTTTATATGGAGATCTACTGCAAGAAGATGAAGCAGCAATGGCCTTTTTGGAGGTATAAAGGAATCATTGTATCACTGTACTGAAAAGTAACTACCAGGCAAGATAAGCTGAAAGCTTGTTCCCAGTTTGTAGAATTCTGTCACAAACTGAAGTGAGATAGGTAATTTCAAAGTACAAAGTCATAACTCTGTTTTCTTGGGTTTGGCTGCAGACAGTAAAGGCACCACAACAGGTCTTGGACCATTGCCAGCCTCTGGACCTCTGAAAATAGTGTTGCAGATCCCTTTCAAAGCACTGCATGGGTAGATTGCATTACAGCAGTAGCTGAGTTTGCTTTTTCTAGTATTTTCTTGTAGTTCAGGGGCTCTACAGGTTGAACTGGACGGCTGTTCATGCCTGCCTGAGGTGTGCCAGGAAGGAGCCAGAGGGCTGCCACTCTACAGAACCAAAAGTCCTTTCCATTTGAATGAAAGCTGTACTGCAGCTATTGGAACTTAAGATCTTTGTCTTCAGAAGCCTTGTAATCTTTGTGGTAGCTGCCATATCCTTGGATTTCTAAGATAAGATGCACTTCCAGTGTCATGTTAAATGATCATGCCATTCTTATGATATATTGTTTGTATGGAACAGAATGCCATATGTTACTGGCTGAATGAAAGTTCCTGTCCCAAAAAGCTTCAAACTCAATCTAAGATTTAGCAGAGGGGAATAGAGAGGAGCTTTAAGCCCACAAGCCCACAAAGGTTTTCAAGCTTTGGAGATGACAGAGTCATTCATTAGTCCAGAAGTTAAGGAGTGATCACTAGTTGTAAGCACATAGATCCTTCTTTGGGATGGTTTTATGTAGATATACCAGGAAAGGTTTGGGTAGGGTTTAACAGCGGGTGATCCTGCAGCAGATGAGAGCAGCTGAGAGTCAGTGACTCAGGAGCAGTTGAAGCACTAAACACTACAACAGCAATGAATAAAAAAACCTATCATGCCAGATTACTTGTGAATTTTATAGTCTTTATCCTTGACAGTCTGAAAATGCAGGTTTTACACAAGCAGTCAGTGGTTACAGAGTGAGCTAAGGAGCCTAATCAGGCTTCCCTTCTGCATGTATAACTCTTGCTTTAAATCAGCTGGAGATAAACAAGTAGAAGTAATAGAGGGTTGGGCCCAGCATGTGTTCCTCTATGCAGATTATCATTCTTTATAATCATTAAGCTATCAGATGTCATCTTATAATCCTCTCTCCTGAGTACTGCTCATTTACCCCTATAGTTATTTAAAGACTATTCTTTATCATTTACAGGAATTTTATGTATCTGTATCAGATGATACTAGAATGATTGCAGCATTAAAGGAGCAACTTCCAGAGCTAGAGAAAATTGTAAAGCAAATGTAAGTACAGTTTTTGCTTCTTTTTTCTCCCTGCCCTTTTTCTCAGTGAATTGTTGAAGAAAATTTATTTGTTATATCTATTAAAAAGCCATTCTGTGAATGACACTCAGTAATACAAAATGGAGAGTTTGCATGCAGGCTTATTTGAATTAATGTCTATGGTCCTCTTTTCCACATCATTCTTGCAAACACCATACCCTCACTGAGAGGTTGACAGAAGCTTATTTCATGCTTACATGAACTTCGTATAATATTTTTGCTGCCTTGGTCATAGGTTAACTATGGTATCATCTAGTCTTTTCATATATAAATATGATTATATTGATTTGCTAGTTGGACAAGTAGTCCATGTTCTATAGGTGATTTTGTACACAAAATCTTCCAGGTAATATTTAATTATATATTCTATGCTTTACCTTTTTATAGTTCTGAAGAACCTAAAGCATCCCAAAAGAAGGTAAGAACATTTATTTGTCCATTTTCTAACATAAAATCTTAAGCACAGCAAAGTCATAAACATCTTCTCTTTAGTAATCATGGATATATTAAAAAAGCACATTTAGAGATAGCTTTTAACATTGTCAAATTTTGCATTTCTACTCTTTTTCCTGCCATTGATAAGAGATCTATTGTAGTTCATGTATACCTCATAATGTTTTTCTTCCTGTATTAATGTGAATCTCAATGATTCCTTTTCAGCACAAAGTTCTTCTGCAGCTGTTCAACACAAGTGATGACAGAGCACAGAAACGCCAGCCTATCAGGGGCAGCGATGAAGGTGAGTTCCTTCTCTGCAAAGTTTTCTTGAGACACTGAGATCTGTATAAATTTGTCTATCTCAAAAGAATGGTCTAAAAATAAATGAAACTTCCTACCTAGAATTTTGAATCCTGGCCTGAAGAAAACTCTTCTTTCCTTTGCTAGCCCAGTATTCTCCATCACTGATTTCAGGTGCTCCTGGTCTTTTCCCGTAGTTACTTCTGATGTCAAACACTGCTTCCTCAGAGGAAGACGTAAAAACCTTTGAAATAAGGAATGAACAAAGCAGGGAAGAACCCATAAGACAGTGTACTGCAGGTAATGGCAGTGCAATAAAGAGTGGGAGCTGAAGGTCATGTTTGAGCCTCTGTCTCTCCTGTGTAGTTTGGGCAAACATGTACAGCTGTCCTTTGCAAGGTGGAGTGGAGCAGATAATCATGCCATGGATCATGGATCTAGAATCCAAGAATCTAGGCACACAGCCTAAAAACCAGAATCTGCTGGTTTGCCCTATTGCTGTTATTTGATTCTCTGAAGAGATTAAGGTAAAATTTACAGCAGCCTATGTAAAATGTCATTTTCAGATTAGTGATAAGGTACTCTTAATGGTTGTTTTGTGGAACTTCATCACCTAAAACAGCTGCTTCTTCAACATGTTTGATATTAAAGGACAGCTCTCGTTAATGAACAACCATAAAAACAAGGCAAGAAAATGCAAGCTCATGTAGCTGAGAAAGCTGGTGGCATAAATCAGACCAACAGAAGAGCCATGTCAAAAGCTGGAACTAACTGCATATGAACAGCAGACATCCTGCTAGGCATTCAGCTTCTGTTGTCCATAGCAGGGTTTCTTCTAGGCCTACAAAGAGGGAAACAGTTCCAGCTGCCAGGGAAATACTACCTCTTGTGTCTGTCTAGACAGGCAGTAATGGCTCCTTCCATATGGCTGCACCTTTCTCATTCATAGGACAGCAGCTCACTGAACACGGCAAATCCAAAATCCAAAACTCTGGGAAATCAGAGGTTTCTATACTAGAAATTGTAGAGCATCTGAGGAATAGGGAGCTAGGTAGAGATTTATTGTTGCTTTGTTTCATTTGTGAGGAGTGGTTACTGAAGTGAAAGTAATTTGTACAGTTAATCTATGATTTTTACATGTGGAATAAAGCATGCAATGTTTTTTTCTTTAGTTCTGTTTAAGGTGTACTGCATAGACCAAACCTACACCACTATCCGGGTGCCAGTGTCTTCTTCTGTGAAGGAAGTGATCAGTGCAGTAGCAGACAAGCTGGGCTCTGGAGAAGGCCTCATCATAGTAAAGATGAGTTCAGGAGGAGGTACTGTACTTGCATCATCTTAAACACTCCTCAGTTATGGTTTTTGGAGGGATTGAAAGACTATTTCAGTCAAGGTTTTATACCCATATGCACGTTCAACTAGTACACAAGCCCTAATTTAGAGGCAAGTCCTTCCTCTACTGCAGGCACAGACTGCAGCTTACATGGGAGATGGGACAAATGGAGAAGCTTATGTATCAGCATGTTACAGAGCAGAGCTACCCCAATTTTCCTTCACTGTTAGACGTGGAAGAGTTTTTTAACAACAGAAATAGAAGACAAGCATGGATTCATGCTAGGCTCAGGAATCAGTACCATCGGAGGACACTGCAGTGCACACGTTCTGGCAGTGGTCACTACCATTTTGGCTGCTCTGTCCATGCAAACCACTACAGAGCAATTTAGTGCCAAACCCACTGACCTAGTGTTTGCAGAGGGTCACGGATCAGGCCCCCCCATAGGCTGTGGAAATGTGAGAGTAACTGGAGGGTGAATTCTGCTGGGGAATTGGTGTTGCTCAAGTGCTTTGGTTGAGTATGACTGTGTGGAGACACACAGAGGTAATGAGAGCTGTGTTGGAAGGCATTTTTGCAAACAGTGGTGCCAGCCAAAAATGGCTCACTTCCTGAGAACTGACACCAGGCAGCTTTATGTTTTGCACTTGAAGCAATTTTTTATTGTCAGATTTGCTGACCACCAACATATGCTGGAAGAGACTGTTTTGTAAGTTACTGCATTATCTTTTCTTTACCTGTGATGTGATGCTATTTTAGAGATGATGTAATGCATTTCATCATCTCCTTAAGCAGTTATTGCCTTCCAGAGCAATTTTTATTAAAAACAGCTCTCCAAATGCCTACAGCTCAGCAGTGAATGAATGGACTCCCTAATTAGACTTAATTTTTGCAGGTAGTTTTGTGATAGCACCACAGGCTTCTTGACCTGTCTGTACAGTTTGGGACTGGGATTCTACTTCTGTAGGAGACTGGTTTGGGCTGAGCTTATCACATTTCTTCAGTAAACAGGATCTTGTTGTCTTCTCTTCTGTATCCTGGACATTGGGTTACTGAGCAAAATTTGTTCCCAGGAGGGTGATCTGTGCAACTGGTGGATCAATCCTGCTGTAACTTCTCTCTCTAGATAATAACTAATAATTTGTTTCATTTTTACAGAAAAGGTTGTGCTCAAGCCTCACGATGTTTCAGTGTTCACCACTCTCAGTGTTAATGGCCGGCTGTTTGCTTGCCCGCGGGATCAGTTCGATTCACTGGTACGTGTGTGTGCAGTGCTCAGGAACGTCAGGGCTCCGGGTTATTTGAACACCTGGCCCTTTTTGCATTATCCACACTTTAGGTAAAAACCAGTGGGAACATTCACAACAAAGGGCTTGTCACACTGCAATAGGATGAACCCTGAAAGTAAAACAAGCTAGTGTTATAATTCCCTAAACTAGACCAGGAATATATCCGTCTGATCCACATAACAGAACTTGATCCCAGTACTCTCTGTGTCAAGCATTTAGGAAGAGCTGAGTATTGTCACCAAGACTTGCAGTAATTCCTCATTACAGAATTATCTCCTCAAAGCCATAGGGATATATTTTCCAAGATAGGTATTATAAATTAAAGCATTCGGGAGATTGGATTGCAGCAGTAAATTCCTTAAAATCTTTTATTTCTCATCCCCACAAACTACTGTGTCAAAATCTGAGATAATTCTAAGTAGAATCACAGAAAGTATTCCTGGTAGAGAGTCTGTTTTTTTCTGAGGTAGAATTGCTCATAAGCACTTACAGTTTATACAGTCATTCTAGCGATCTCCATGGGGTCTGCTTTTATAGAGTTTGATTTGACTGTACATTTTGTTCCTTTTATTTCATTAAAAACAAATGTCATTGCCAAGCCATGTCAGCATGAACTCAATTACTCCTAGCCTTGTTTCAGCCTCCTGTATGCTTTTAACAAGCCACTTAGTATGTATGCCTGATTTCTTTTATGGATATGGTAAAATCTATGCTTTGCTGCTGCTTTCAATTTAGTAACCAGGGAATGCACATCCAGCATATGTAGTTCCATGCAGAGATACCTCTTGTTCAGCTTATTAAATTCTGGTGTTCCCTTAAGGTTAATTAATCCTGCCAAGTAGATACCCTCATGGGGCATGCTACTGTAAAGCAGGGGTGTTGCATCAGTATAACTGTGCTGGGTACTTATATATGGCTCTGCATTGTCTGTGTACACATAGCTTTGGCAGCAAATTGTCATGGCTTTCTGTGCCTTCTACCTGTGCTATTTACCATGGATCAAGTACTCAAAATGCTGCAGGGAGCTCTAAGACACAGGGCTGCAATGTGCTAGTTTTCATCAGCTAGGCTGAAATCAGTAAGAATTAGGAAGGTACATTAGGCACCTTAAAAATGGTCCTCAGCATTGCATAACAAATTACAACCCCTTATCAGCTGCATTTTTTCAGAGAGGTATAAACAAATCGAAAAATGTTACAACCTTAGCTGCCTCCCAGTTTAATCCTTTCACATTCCAGTTTCTGGCTGCTGCCCTTTCATGAACATGTATCCCCATTACATTTGGCAATTCCCATGTGAAAATTGTTCTGGATAGATGAATTTTCAAATATGCTGTGAGTTTGCATCTAAGTACTTCTTTCCTAGCCTTGGAAAATATGTGTTTGTTATGGTAACAGCTATGTTGTGTTAGTATCCCAATGGGTGAAAAAAGATGTCTTTCAATCTCTAGGCAATTCTCTTTCCACAGATTTCCACAAGTTAGAATTTTCTACACAAAGCTGCTGTTCTTTTATTTCATATGTTGTCATAAACTGAAGAAGTTTTGTGTTTGTGCAAATCCCAGTTCAAAGCAATCTGCAGTTTTTAGTAAGATTAATGGCTGACCTGAATTTTTTTAGAGGATACTTTTCTACTAATTTTTTTAATTATCGATGAAGCTTTTAAGGTGATAATGTTCGTTATTTAGTTTAGTAATTTTTAATTAGTTTGTATTACGATGATAATTGAAAGTTTTCCCTCGAGTACAAAGCAAGAATTCATACAGAAATAAAGCTCCTACATACTATGTGTTACAGAGAAAGTGATTTGATGTATTAATCCAGTCAGACCTATTTCTATTGCTAATATATTATTCTTATATAAAGGAAGATTCATTCAGTAGTCTCATTTTTTATATTGCAGTATCTAAATATGGTCTGTTAATCTGGCAGACTCCACTGAGTCTGTACTCGGAAAGGAGCCTGTTGACAATTCCGTGCTCCATCATTATGTGTTTAACAAAGGCGGTGAGGAGTTGGGAAAGTTGTGTGTGAGCTCTGCCGCCCTCTCCTGGGAACAGAGCAAGTGACCCGCGCGTTCACGGGCAGCTCTGCGGGTGTTTCACCCTCCAGTTTGCCAGGGGGTTGGTTGGCAGTATTTTAGCAATATTTGCAATCATGAGTTGTGCATCACTGTACTCTCAAAGAGAAGGCATGAGGTTTATTTTATAAATGATCAGAGGGTTTTGCAATCACTGCAGATTTCTGAAGCATGCTAGATGTAATAATTCTCATCATTAGCATCAGGAATATGTAGAAGTATTTGGCTTGTCCTTGGTGGCCTAGTTATTTGTGTATGTGGAAAAGGAAACATAAAAGTTTTTTTGAAAGGCCTTTGCTCCCAAACAAACACACATGCTTTAGTTAGCACAACGTGTATTACAGATTCAATTTTTAGAACAATGTTAAAAATAACACACTGAGAACAGTCTGGTTTATTTCCTTACAGTGTCTCTGAAGGGCTTTCAGAATTCTCCTGACTATCCTGTGCATACTGGATACTGATTTTGCATTGGGCTTCTCATTTCCTAATACCTGTCTGTGGTTAAAAGCAAATTTCAGTTTTACTGCAAATTTCAGTTTTACTGTTAGAAACATGATTAGAAAAGTGGTCACACTGAAAAAAAAAAGTTAGAAACATTATGGAAGGAAAGTACCAAGCATACGATTTAGCGTGTCTAAAATATTTTATAATATTTTTCTGTTTGTAGGCACCATTACCAGAACAGGAAGGACCATCGACTGGTACAGTAGGAACATTCGAACTGATGAGTTCCAAGGACTTAGCACATCAGATGACAATTTATGACTGGGAGCTCTTCAACTGTGTGCATGAGGTATGAGGATCTATCTATTCAGTAGTTTAGAATCTGTTAGAAAGTGTTTAATTGTACATTGTAGGTTTATACATTATTTTCAAAACCTTCTCTAAGCTTGATTTTCAAAAATTCTACAATAAAGCCACCTACAAGTTTTGAAAGTATAAGACATTCTTAATTTTATAGGCAAAATAGAAATATAAAGTTAAACTTCTTCTGGACATGTGGGGCTTGTTGAATTACTTTTGTTTGTTTCAAGGTATTAAGCTATTTATATGTAATCTGTAGTTACGCTTTTTCTATGCCTCAGCTATTGTCTACTGGATTTGTAACCTGAATCCTTGTCATCTATGCAGCAATAAATGTAAACTGCAGAGCAAGTTTCAGGCTAGATACTTACCTAGTCATTCTTAGCCTCTTTCCTCTGTCCAAGAAACACAACCTCAGAAAAAATTCCAAACTGTTTTCTCTTTCCTAGCTGGAATTGATCTATCACACTTTTGGAAGGCACAATTTTAAAAAGACCACAGCAAATCTAGACTTGTTTTTAAGAAGATTCAACGAAATTCAGTTCTGGGTGGTCACTGAGATTTGTCTTTGCTCTCAACTCAGCAAGCGTGTTCAGCTGTTAAAGAAATACATTAAGATAGCAGCCCAGTAAGTATACAGTCATATGGGAGCTGGAAGTGAGGTTCAGTAGAGTCAATATGGTTTTATTTTCTATTTTCAGACAACCACACAGAGTAGAGGTTAAAACATTCTATATTTGGTCATTCTGTCCATTTTCTTTTAGGGCTGTATAGAACCTTGTTAATATATATTCTTCTTTCCTCTGCTGCTCTCCATTGTTCCTTGATCTGTGATCTCTTAGGGCCAGGTTTACACATCAAATTTGTGAGTAAATGTATTTCAGTTTATTAGGAGAATCCTTCATTTACCCTTCCATACATTGGCAAATACTAGTACGTGGATTAGTAAATATTAACAAAATTGAGCGTAATTTTCCTGAGAACAGAAATATTTCTGGTGCTGCTCAGGAGAACTGTTCTCAGAATTGCCTCTAGTGGGAAAACCAAGAGGGGAGAGTAAAGAGGTGTAGCATGGAGATGATGGCACTCGTGTTGCTTTCATTCTGTTTGGGATTTGCAGCAAGTTTGCCAATGATACGAAGTGTAGGGTCCTGCACCTGGGGAGGAGTAACCCCAGGCAGCAGCACAGGCTGGGGGCTGACCTCTCTGGGAGCAGCTCTCCAGAGAGGGACTGGGGCTGTTGGTAGATGACAAGGTGACCATGAGCCAGAAGTGGGCCCTGGGGGCCAGCAGGGCCAGTGGGATCCTGGGTGCATCAGGAAGAGTGTGGCCAGCAGGTCAAGAGAGGTGTTCCTCCCGCTCTGTTCAGCCCTGGTGAGGCCACATCTGGAGTTCTGGGTCCAGCTCTGGGCTCCTCAGTACAAGAGAGACAAGAAGCTACTGGAGAGGGTCCAGTGGAGGCCACAGAGATGATGAGGGGTCTGGAGCATCTCTCGTAGGAGAGACTGCAAGAGCTGGGCCTGTTTAGTCTAGAGAAGAGTAGACTGAGAGGAGATGTCATCCACACATTCAAATATCTCAAAGGGTTTTGCCAAGAGAAGAGTTCCAGACCCTTTTCAGTGGTGCCCAGCGACAGGATGAGGAGCAAGGGCCTTAAACTAAAACACAAGGAGTTTCACCTCAACATGAGGAATAACTTTATGTTGAGGGTGGCAGAGCACTGGAACAGGCTGCCCAGGGAGTTCATGGAGTCTCCCTGTCCACAGAGATGTTCAAAACCCACCTGGACACATTCCTGTGTCACCTGGTCTAGGTGTCCCTGCCTTGGCAGGGGGATAGGACTGGATGATCTCCAGAGGTCCCCTTCAACCCTAATGATTCTGTGGTTCTGTGATTTTTTTCTAATACTTTTGTTTTGAAATGCTTAATAGGAAATGTCCTCTTTTGTTACTAACTGTTGGGTCTGAGTTTGGATAGCAAGCGTTCTTGCTGTCTTCCTTTATTCCTATCCAAATTTAAACTGTTTGGAACCTTCATGCCAGAGATGTCAGCCTTGACTGCCTAAAGTCAAGAGCAGGCAGTGACTGACTTCAGAGGAAGCAGGGGTATATCCATGCCCTGCATACATACAGATTTTTATCATTGTTGCACTCTCCCTCCCTTTCCAGTTCATGGTGTGTTTACTGCATTCATTGCTGTCTGAATAAACAGTTTGCCGAGGTATGTAGTGTTTGTCTACAGCTCTGGGCATTGTAACTAGAAGCCTGCAGGCAGTTCTACCAACAGAGATGTTACTTGCAGTTAAACCATAGGTTTTAACTTTTTTGCATCATTAAATGGAGTTGTGTAAAGGAAGAGGTTACTATTGCAGCTGTCATGCTGCCCTCCTCTCAGTTAGTAATTGCACATAGCTGAAGTCTGTGTTCACATCAAAACTGGGGATCAGTGTGGCTCCTTCCTCTGGGATGCCCTGCTCTCCAAGTACCAGCTTCCTTCTGGGAGCTACTTCAGGCCCTGCCGTTGGATTACGGTTGGTCGAAGATGAAGATCTTAAAAATCTAGTGGTGGGCATGCAGGATCGGTTTTATATTTAGAACAGAGGACAGAATTCACCTCTTTCGTTTCTAAAAATACATGCACCGCATATTCCATTATCTCACTGCGCAGCGCAGGAGTGGGAAGCAGCTGCCGGCCTGGCGGGCTGTGCCCAGGAGAGGGCAGTGGCACCCACACAGACGGCAGGGTCTTTCCTAATCGCAGGCATGAAATGGGAAAATGTTGAAATGTGGTCATTAAGATACAATAGTAATTTCCATAAACACTTGAAATCAAGTATCCTAAAAATTACAGTTAAATATCTCCTTAATAAACTGCCCTAGCCTGTGAGTTCCTCAGAGTCATGGGTTTAATCTTGTGCTATTTACAACAGCCTGACAACCTCCTGTTTACTTCCATGTTTCTGGTATCACTACAATGCTAAAAATAAATAGCTAAAAGCGGTCTGCTCTGCTGAGTCCTCTTTGTCTCCTAAAAGCAGAGAAATCCGAAGCACAAGATTTTCCTCTGTACAAACCAAGAGAGCAGGTTTAATTGCAGCCGCTGGAAAGGCGCTGGGAAGTTTTGCCAGGCTGCTGCCCTCTGTGCAGTGCTGCCATGGTAACAGCTGCTACACATGCACTAAAACAAACACAAAGTGCACTGAAGTTAGAGGGGAGAAAAAGCCCAGACCTTGAAGCAATATCTTTGAGGAAGTTTTGCCTGTGAAGATCCTTGAGACCTAATGAGAACTTTACCCTGCCTAGAAGTACTAGACTCATTAGAAAAGTGTTCAGGGAGAACATCTCAGTGCTGCACTATTAATCTTAGGTATGACTGGTGGTAACGAGATGCCTTGCACGTACCCATTTTCAAAGGTAACTGCTACTGAGAAGCTTGTTTCAGTTCTGTGGCTTGAGGTGCAGATGCCATTGCAGAAGGCACATCATTTTGTGTCTGCCACCCCATGCACCCTTGATGTGTGCTCCCAGTCTGTGCAGGCAAGCACAAGGCCAAGTGCTGGCTCCAAGTGCTGTGCACATGTGCTTTCAGTTCCAGGAGCCACCGTCTCTTTAGCAACTGCTGGAAGAGGATGTAGAGGTTACCAGGTTCATCTCTTTTCTCCAGCTATTGTAGGAATAAACTTTCAAACAAAGGAGAGAAGTGAACTATATTTCCAACAGTGAGTTCTTCCAATATTAATTGTATTAGAAAGGCCTTCTGGGATGTGCTTGCACATACTCTTATGGTTATCTGCAAACCCAGTTTGTGTATATTTCCTCTTTGCAGATATATCCACAGGTATTTAGAAGCCTTCTTGTGTATCACTGTGATACTCAGACACTTTCATTCAGTTTTTGAAAATCATTCTTTCTATACATGTGCATATCTTACAAGCCCAAGAAGCCTATGAGAAATTTTTGAATTGTGTGTTTATAGAGAAAATGCCAAGATGAATATGCTTGTATAAGTACCAAGAGATTTTAACCATGTACACGTTTGTTTTGGAGACAAGAGAGTGTGTGTGTGTGTGTGTGTGTTTGCTATTCACCCTAACAGGAAGATTTTTCTGGTAGAGTCCATTCTGTGAGGCAGAGAAACCTCTGCTCTGAGGTGGTGCATTGTGGTGCTTTAGAGGATCCACTTTTCAACATTTTACATGCAGTATATATGCAATATAGCCATGCAGCACAGTTTCCACTGCCTTACAGGGGTCCTCTATCTGGAACTGAATTATTTATTGTAGACTGTAGAATTTACAGAATATCTAGTGTAGAACATTATACATCTAGATGGATTTTAACTGAGACTCTGTCAAATTGTATTGCTTAACAGGGTACTTGGCAAAACATTTCCCTTTTAATATGAAGACAGATTCAAATTAAATATTGCAGATACAGTTGCAGCTGCCTATTTGTTTGAGCACTAGTGCTGTGTGTTACTAATTATTTTACCCTGCCATAATTTATTCCTAGTCCTGTCATGTGCTGTGGACAGATATCCCTTTATGGATTTACTTGTGCCTAGGGAAGAGGTTCACTGACAGCCTATCCTGTCTGCTTTTCATCTTTATCTCCCCTCAGATCCACTAATGAGGCACTCCCTGACCTGCACAAGTCAGAATAAGTTGGTGTAGCTTTAGCATTTCAGTTTATCCTTTCTACCCTTGCTCAGTGTCGCTAATCTGATGTGGGAGAATTTGCATGAGCAGCTCTGCTAGAAGATCTGAGAGGGCAGCAATCTCCCAACAGACAGACCAGCATATGGGAGAGATCATTTATTCACATGCTCAGTGTTCACACAGTGCAGACACAAGTGAGGCCAAGATCTGAAGGACTCACCCACTCAACACATCCAAGTCTGGTGAAATGGAGGTACAGAAAGAATAGAATGTTGTGGATGATGGAGAATAGAATGATGTGGCAATTACGGAATCAGACAGTAGGATGAGATGATTGTACTAATTTTGTCTGAAGCTAAGGATATCTCACAGGAGCTAAGAGCTTCAATGATGAATAAAAAAATCTGAGAATCATAGATTAAATCTTGTTAAAGTTTTCGTGGTAAATCACAGAACCATAAAGATCGTCGAGTTCCAACCCCCTTGCCATGGGCAAATGTAAAGCCCCATCCAACCTGGTATTGAGCCATTCCAGGAATGGGGACATCCACAGTTTCTCTGGGCAGCCTGTTCAGTGTCTCACCATATCATAGTAAAGAATTCCTTCCTAATATCTAAACCTACCCCTTTTTCAGTTTAAAGCCATCCCCCCTTGTCCTGTTCCTCCATGCCCTTGTCCAGAGTTCCTCTCCAGCTTTCTTGTAGGCCCCTTTAAGTACTGGAAGGTGCTCTAAGGTCTCCCTTAGAGCTTTCTTCAGGCTGAACAATCCCAGGTCTCTCACCCTATCTTCAGAGCAGAGGTGCTCCAGTCCTCTGATCATCTTCATGGCCCTGCTTTGTACTCACTGCAGCAGGTCCATGTCCTTCATATGTTGGGGTCTCAGAGCTGGACACAGCTCTCCGGGTGGGATCTCACAAGAACAGAGGAAGAGAGTCACCTCCCTTGACCTGCTGGCCACGATGCTTTTGATGCTGCCCAGGACATGGTTGGCTTTGGGGCTGCAAGCACACATTATCGGCTCATGTTGAGATTCTTGCCAACCAACACACCCAAGTCCTTCTCCCTAGGCTATTCTCAACCCATTCTTCACTCACCCTCTGTTTGTGCTTGGGATTGCCCCGATTCAGGTGCAGGACCTTGCACTTGGCCTTGTTGAACTTCCTGAGGTTCACACAGTCCCACCTCTCAAGCCTGTCAAAGTCCCTCTGGATGGCATCCCTTCTCTCCAGCGTGTCAATTGCACCCCACAGCTTGGTGCCATCAGCAGACCCACTGAGGGTGCACTCCAGCCCACTGGCCATGATAGTGACAGAGATGTTAAACCCCAACAGTCTCAATACCAACCCATAAGGAAAGCCACTCACAGCTCAAGAAACAGAGACTGAGCTGCTGAAACTGGATGTTGGCACATCAGTTGAGAAAAATAGGAGATTATTTGCAAAAACCTGGTGAGACAGATTTGTGAGGCTTTTTTGGATAGGCTTTGTTCTATCTCTTCCCTTCCCATTGAGTCAGTGAGCCACCTGCTGCAGACCCAGCTGAGCGATGGCATTGACTCTTCCCATCAGATTTTATCTACCCCTTCATATGGCATGTTGGATCTTCCATAGTGCTTGATTATATGTTCCAGTTTTTCCTGATTGGTAGCAAAATCGTTCTTTGCATTAGAAAATTAGAGATGGAGTGTGACCTGGAGCTCCTTTTTCCCAGCACCTCTTTAATGGTGCTGGTAACAAATGGCAGTTCTTTTCCTGAAACATTCTAGAAGTGCCAGACTCTGTAAGTAATAGAAATCCTATACTGCAGGAGAGGTCACTGACATGGGCATCTCTAGACAGCTGATCTTGTCCCTTTGAAAAGACTCAGTGGCCCTGTAAACTGCCATGAAGATTGCCTGAGTAGAGCTTCAAGCATTCATTAGCAGTTCAGAAGCTGTCAGCAAGTTCTGCAGCAAATGAGGTTATAAACAGATGTTTACCCTGTTTCTGGTATCCCTTAGGACTGAATTCAGCCCAGTTTCAGGACTATTTCTGGGTGAGGAATTGCTTCAAAGCATAGGAGTCCTTGCAGAAGCTGGCACCCAGTGAAGTAGAAGAAGGGAGTTCATAAGGGAAAGCAGCCTCCAGAGAGTGGTGAAATGCTAACACATGGGTGAAGAAGTGTCTGCAGGCATGCTGACCAGGACTGCCCAAATTCAGTCACTTCTAAGCTAGATGCCCGAGTTTGGCTCTCTTAAGGTTGTCATATGTACTGCTCTGACTGATACATACAACTTAAAACCTGGCCCTTTGTGTTTCAGCTGTAAAGAATACAAAAATCTGAATTCCTTTTTCGCTATTATTATGGGACTGAGTAATGTTGCTGTGAGCCGTCTCTCATTGACGTGGGAGGTAAGTCTTTGCTAAAATCCACTTCCAGGAAGCTTGATGGGGACTTGTACTTCTAGTTAATTGGGCCTTTATTATTGATAAAGCTAGATCTACTAATTCAGCTTCTGACCATAAGCCTTAGTTAAGGCTGACAGTATTTGTTAGTAAGGCAGTATACTACACCCATGGACATGCTGAATGCTCACAGGAGTTAACAAGAGTGACAACAGCAGCTTCTGTTGCTGAGCTAAACTGCCCAACAGGATGAGCAAGTCAGCCAGCTAACCTCTTAGATCAGCCCACCCTCTGTGTGCCTTTACTTTACTGGCAGTTCAGTGAGATAACTCCATCGGTAATTCTCCAATATTCATCCTCTATTTGTACATATTATTTTCTGATCTCTGCAGGGACCCTGTTGCCCTGTTAAAATGTGGGTTTGTCCTAACCAGTTCTGGTTTTCTCTCTGACATGCATTTCCATGCTTACTGTCAGTTTGGTCTCCATTCTCAGAGCTTCCACCTTTTTCTGTGTCTTTGCTCTTTTGTATATGAGTGTATAAAAAGGGTGCAGTGTCCAGAATGGTGTAACCACTGAGAATATGCTGGTTATCAAAAGCAGACCAGATTTGAATGTGGACATATTTTGTTCATAAGAAATTCAAAATAATTAGCATGACTGAGGTTATTGGTGCAACTGAGACCAAAATTTGAACACCTTTAAAAATGTGCTCTGAAACAGGAAATCAGACTAACACGTCTCAGAGTACACCAGCCCCGTTTTCAAAAGTACTCATGTCATACACAATCAGTGCTACAGGCAAAGATTTTCATTTTCTCAAAATAATGACCCTTCATTTGTGGCTGCTGAGAGGAGATGGGAGAGCTGAGACAGTACAGGACTAGAGAAGAAGGAATTGAATGTATATACTGCATACAGCAATCTGAAATGGGCACCAAGTCTGAGCTGGGGGCGGGGCACTGATAATTTGTACATGTGGGGGATTAATTTGAGATCAAGGAAATGTTATCATACTGTGGTTCTGTAGAGCAGTCAGTTTATCAAGAGAATTTCTGCAATTCGATTTTTAGCCAGATATGTACAGAAAATACTTTTAAGACAAACATACCAAGACCTCATTTTTTCTATATTATCATGCATTTACATTAGTTTCATGCAGAAATTAGATATTTGCAGGTGCAAATGTCCAATTATACCACTTACTTCACAAATACCTAATCTGCATGCATATGCAAACTAGGCACACAGTTGTTGACACACATCATTAAAAATTAGGCCCTTGCTGTGGCACAGTGTAAATAGCTTGCTAGGGTACACACTCCAAATGTAGAAAGTATTGCAAAAAATCATTTCTGCACTATAAAGTCTCTATTAATTTTTAATGTTATCCACTGCCAATAGTAGTCTGAAAAATTCAGCAAGTACAGAGAAATTCCTTAAGAAAAATAGAAAGCTGACATATCCTGAGTGTACATTAAAAATTACAGCAATCTTTAAAACCAATTTATAACATACCTTATAGTCTTTATAGTGAAGTTATTTAATCTGTATAGCATAGTATGCATGAGGGGGAAAGAAAGTATTTAGTAAAGCCCATCTCATCTCAATCATTGCATGATCAACTGACCATGATTTATTTGTGTAGGTATTGTGGACTGAAAAAGTATTCATTAATTTGTACCCCAGAAACTGATAGAGGACCTTTGCTGCTGAGCATGTCAAGACTTTAAGCAATAGATGTATAATCAGCATGAGCAAAAAAACCTCCTGGAAATGCCCAGGCATGGATATGAATGCTTGCAAGGGCAGTTCATCATAGGTATGAATAATTAAGCTGATCTGCCCCTACGCAAGCTGTGTGTAAATTATATTTTCAGATAAGCTGTAATCAGGAATGTCCTGAAAGCATTCACGTGAATTTGCACTTACATTCTGAATTCAGTGATTGCTATGTGAGCCAAACAAAAATCTGAATCTAAACATCCCAAAGGACTAAATTCAAGTCGGGGTTTAAATCAGGATCCAGGTTTCATGGCTGGTCCCGTCTCTATTTTTAATCTGGTTGCTAGGAAACATGTTGTATTTTAGATTAGCACATTGTTAGAAATATCTGGCAAAAAAGAGCACTTTCCTGACTTAGGGCGTTGTAGAAGGAACTAGCATTTACAGTAAAATTACCGCACCGATCCGATTTAATTAAGGTTTGCTATTTTTGTTTTTATTAACAGAAACTCCCAAGCAAGTTCAAGAAGATCTATGCAGAGTTTGAAAGCTTAATGGTGAATAGCAATAGATCCCTTATTCTATGCACAATCTGAGATAATTCAGTTTCTGATTTGAATTCCTTGATTCAGAACATTTTATATGTCCTTGTTTGACTTTAAGAAGTTTATGATCCCATTTTAGAGCTGCTAAAACAAGTATGTATGACTAATAAATTATACTCTTAGGAACCTACTCTGAGAGAACTTATGTACCACTCAAAGTTAATCTGGGAACTCAGAAAAGCTTTATCACATGTTTTCCAATGGTACATATGGGAAATTCTATTTTTCAACCTGGATTTTTCCAGGCAATACATTTTAGTGTTACAGCTGGAAAAAATATGCAAAACTGGGTCTGCAGATGTAAGGAGGGAGAAAAAATAATGTGGTTTCTTTTATGAAGAATGTTTTTGTAATCATATCTTACCTCGCTATTTGGCATGAAAAAATGTTTGTGTTTAGTGGCTGCATTCTCATTGTGTAACCAGTCCAGGAGAATGATAAAACATGTCTGAATTTGCAGATGCACTTTTAAAGTTTTTAATAAATACCATGACATCTAAATGAATGCATATAGTATCTTGATACATACAATAATACATATTAGTAATTATTTGATTTCTCTTTTTTTATAAGGATCCATCAAGAAACCATAGGGCCTACAGACTAACTGTAGCTAAATTGGACCCTCCAATAATTCCTTTTATGCCACTACTTATAAAAGGTAAGCTTGGATGTTACCAGAATTATTAACTTGAAAGCTATTTGTCAAATATTTGAAGGATAAGAGCAGCAGCAAAAAAAAGCAAAAATCAATCTCAGTGTGAGGTATGTTCTTTTTCCATTATAAAAAGCACGACACAGAGACGAGAAAAACTGCATTTGTACATTTGAATATCATACCTCAATTTTATTAGTCTCAGAAATGCTGCAAATTAAAACCTAAATATTTTACTTTTACAGCTGCTATGATTTTTGTAAGGGATAGATAAAACATTCTGCTGTTTTGTATGGCCATGATTCAGTAATGGGCTTTTATGTGTCTTTTATTTCTATATAGACATGACATTTACTCATGAGGGAAACAAGACATTCACTGACAATCTAGTAAACTTCGAAAAAATGGTATGT
Source organism: Daphoenositta chrysoptera (assembly GCA_013397915.1). Classification (NCBI taxonomy): domain Eukaryota; kingdom Metazoa; phylum Chordata; class Aves; order Passeriformes; genus Daphoenositta; species Daphoenositta chrysoptera. The sequence goes on from VZRO01008241.1 coordinate 416,914, forward strand.
ATGACATATTTGAAAGAAAACTTAAAAAGACCTCCCTATTCACTTCTTCAAGAGTGAACTTCTCAACAGTGACATCCAGGGCTAGAGAAAATGAAGGCAGGACCAAGAGCTGGCAAAAATAGTCTGCACTGTACACAGAGCCTGGGACCTCTAGGTTTCTGGAAAACCTCACAGAGGTGGAGAATAAACTGCCCACTGAGCCATGCACAGCCAAAATGTTTCCTAGGAGAGGCAGCAGGGACGGGAAGCAGAGCTGTTAGAGACACTTTTTAACAGCCAGTTTGGGACCAACCTGGGATTTTAACTGCTGTTCCTTCAAATAGGTCTGAACTGCCTCAGGCTGGGATAGTTCTGCATTGCTCCTTGGAGAATGAAAGAAGCATTGACAAGAACTTGCACAACATCTTATTTTCTTCTTTCCTTTGACAAATGGAAGGAGATCTCTTTGGCTTGATTGCTTTCATAATGGAAAGGAGAATCAATGATAAAAGGCTAGACTATGCTCAAATTTGATTTAAATCCTGCACCTAAGTTGTCATCATTTCAAATATCATCGTCAAAAAGTGCAGGCAGGCAACTTTCCATTGCAGAAATCTGAACTGAAACTCGAGTTTCTCAGCAGTGAGAAGACATTTTCTTGGTTGCTAAGGCCATGTTCCTAATTAATGTGGTTAATGACACCTGTATCTGAAAACCTGCGTTAGCCAAACCCAGCTATGGCATCTGCCTAGCAAAACCAAACCTGATTTACTGCTCTGGCAGTAAATAGTAGAATCACAGAATCACTAAGGTTGGAAAAGACCTCCAAGATCCCTGAGTCCAACTGTTAGCCCAGCACCACAGTGTTCCCCAGTAAACCATGTCCCCAAGTGCCACATCCAAACACTCTTTGAACACTTCCAGGAATGGTGATTCCATCACTTTTCCTGGGCAGCCTAGTCCAGTGCCTGACCACCCTTAAAGTGAAGAAATTTTTTCTCAGATCCATTCTAAACCTCCCCTGGCACAACTTGAGGCCGTTTCAGCTGTTCAGCAGCCATGCTAGAGCATATTTCCTTTGGCACCTATATGTGCTTGTTCATGGTAGTACAGTAACCAGAACCCCTCCATTCCACTGGAGTTACATAACTCCAGTTATTTCCACTGCACTGTGGAGGCGTTTGTCTGACCCTCTGAGCACTGATGAATGCAGAGGGGAAAAAAGGAGGACTTTTAGTTCTTTAAAAAACTTCACAGAAAAGTGATCATCACTCTGAGTGAATTCTCTTAGATTGTAATCTGTCACTCCAGGACAGCCTCTGTCCTTGGGTGAGAATACCCCTTTACTAAGATGAGACATGTTGTGAGTAAATGGCATTGCTAATGCCTGAGTAAGGGCCTAATCTCACTTTGCAATAATGGCATTCTGTAGTTGCATATGCAGACGGTGTTTCCATCTCCTTCCAAGGGCCTTGAGCCTTCTACCTGCAGAAAAGGACTTTCTTCTGGACTGCCTGTTCTAATTAGGTATAGATATAGATATAATAGTATAGATAGTAAATACTTTGGGGAACACAAAGGGATCTCAGACTTGGTTGGAACACCTCCAAACCAGAAGGGATGGCAGCTGCATTGCAATAGCCATGTTTCTGTGGCTGGCTCCAATATCTCCACCTCACTTGGCCTGTTTACACCTCCTGAGCCAGAAGAGCTGGTACATCCACTGGCCTCAGAGCTCTGTGCCTCAGGCTCTTTATGCCTGATTTTGTGTAAAAGCCATTACAGGAGGTAGGAGCTCTCCTGTAAGCACTTCCTATAGACAGAAGTTCAACCCAAGCTTGTCATTTCAAAATAGTTCTGCACCACTCTATACCACATTTTGGCACTCCCAAAGCCAGGAGTGAATTTTATAGCAGCTTAAACTGATCTGTATCTAGATTGCTGCAGGTCTGCCCTCCTTACCCTAGTCTGCTCATTGTCTTATCTGCAAAAGAATGTTACCCCTAGAACAAGAGTTTACTAGTAGCACCCAAAAGTTTTAAATATATTTTATACTGCAAGAATGTAGTACCAGTAGTCTGAGTTTTGATCATTTTCTTTAGGAGAGGAATGTGAAGATCAATTAGTGTATTTTTGATGCTGCATATTTTTTAAGGAATCAATATTGTGTTTCATGTTCCTCAAGTCACCAGAAAGGGAAACATTCTCCTTTTTTAGTATTCTAAGTCTTTCTTCGGTTGGTGCACTACCTAAAAGCTCACTCTGCTTTTTCTCCATGCCTTACTACAAGTATATATTTTGTATTTTTATTGTTCTTCACTAGCTCTTCTGCATGCTTCTATGGTGCTTTTACTGCCTCTCTCAACCCATAGCTGTTCCAAGCAACCCGTATTCAAATTCCACCCACATAATTCATTCAAATCCTCCTGTGGACCTGGCAGTTTCTAGCTTTTTGCATGTGTCATCAGGTCAAGCAAAGAAGAAAAGCCTACTGTTAAACCTCAGTCGCTGCCGCCTATTTGCGTTAAGCTTAAAACTGTCATATCCACACATAATTGCCAGATATTAATCTGTGAAGACAAGACCACTCAGCCAGGTAACTCTCAGATAGATTCCCCGCACTTTTAAATAAGTATAAGCCCAAGGTGTATCTGTGATGTTACTCTGCTGTTTTCAGGAGAAAAGCAGAAAACAGTTTTCCTCACAGGGATCATGTCTTGCCATTTGTAGTTTCTGTGTTTGTTGTGCTGCAGGATCTTCCATCATAAGCAGATGGAGTCCTTAGAGTATTATTGGGAGCCACCCTTACTGATGTTTCTGAAACATCTTGGTTCTTTGGAAAATTGTTTCCTTTTACGTTTGCTGAAGTTTATGAATAAAAATATCTGGGTAGTTGCCACTGGTGGTGCCACTTGCCACTGGAGGAGGTGGGTCCCTCCGACTCTCATGTAAGCACAGTGATGAAACTGAGAACAGCCTCTGGCATCGTGTCTGCATTCTCACCACAGAGCTCTGATCCCGACAGCTGATGTGCTGCTGACAACTTTATTCCTGTAACTGGCAGCCAAAAGTAGAAGTTTGATCTAGAGGCATTTCTTCAGCTGAAACAGCTTCCTTTAAATCTTTCCTGTTTTGTGATGTTTCTGTTATTATTTATATTAAATGATGCATCTTAAAACATGCAGGAGCTGTCAGGCAGTGTCTGAGCCAGGAGCTCCCTGAGTGCCAGAAACAGCAAGGCCTGGTTTCCTAAACATTTGTGTTTCATGGCTGCTTGAGCTCTGCTCAGATTTCTCCTCGTGGCTGGGGCATGTGTCGTTTCTTCATGGCTGGGGAATTCTGTGTGAATAGGCTTTTGTCATAACATAGGAACTTGCACTACAGCCTTTTTCCTGAAGGAGACAGGAGGGCACTTACACAATCTTTCTCTTGTCCACAGCCATCTGTTTTCACAGAAAATTGGTAGGAGTTTTCTTGTGTTTGGAAACTCTGGGTTCTTTTTTCAAATTGAACAAAATTATCTAGAGAAGAAGGGAAAAACAGACAGATGGTGTTAAACCACATTAGCTTAGTCTTTTTTAGCAACTCAAGCTAAAAAGGAAAAAGACTGAGTAATTTTTTTCCTGCTGTGCTTTCCTATACATTGATCTTTCCAGTGCTGGAGTGACAGAACTGTGGTATTGGCAGTAGTAGGGGGGCATCACTCTGCAGTGATGAGCATTGCTGAGCTTTAGCTGCTGCTGCCTTTGTGACTTCTCCTCTTTCTTCCACTTCCCCATCTCCTGATTCCCCCAGAACCCTTATCTGGAGGAGGCTGTGAGGAGTGGGAGGACATGGACACCTAGCCAGGGAGGAGAATGGCAAAGCCACAGCTATGGGTGAAGAGGGAAGTTTGTAAACAGACCCATTTGGTTTTTACAAGATTTGGGCAAACAGTACTGAACATGTCAGAAATTGGTATGGCCTTACTCTTTGTATTTGCACTTTATTTGTGCTCTTTACTCCATCATTTATTGCATGAACCCTTAAAATCCAGCCTGGAAATTTTTATTTATACTTTTGTCAATAAGTAGATAAAATAACTAAATTTACTGGTCTTAGTAGTTTAAGTCTTTAGTAAAAGGCTTTGTCTTCAATAGCAAACAAGACATGGTTTTAGAGAAGTATTGAAGGTCTTTTACTTTTCTCACTGCAAGAAGCAGATGGGGAGAGGTTGCAGGCTGTTTCCACCATGGTGTTGCTCAGATGTACATTTTAGTTTGGCATACATGCCATGACTCCAAACCACCTGCATCTCTTCTCCACCTGCATCTCTTCTCCACTGGTAGCTGACAGTAGATGTTTGTTGTAAGTGTGCCTTTAGAAGACTCATCTCTGTAAAAACTGAAGACGTATTTATTACAGAGGAACAAAACTTGTAAAGCTTCTTAAATACTGTAGTTTTAGTTTGGCAAGTGGGGAACATTTTGAGAGCTGTAAGTATATCAAAGATACAAAGATGGCAGTGGGCAGCAAACAGAATTAGTTTGTGATCTAGAATGGCCCTCTTCTCAGGTGAAGGCAAGCACCCAAAGCTGTCAGTAGTAATAGTTCCTGTAAACTCTATGATGTAGCAGATACAGGACAACTTACAACCTGCAGCACATGGCAATATACACCATTTAAGTGACACTGCTTTTGTAGCTATATATTTAGAAAAAATGTAAAAGCTCTTTCCTAGAATTATGTCTTGGCAGGGAAAGAAGAGAGAGGAAAGTGAGGAAGGTACTGAGCATGACTCTCCTTAGGGACAGGCAGTATTTCATACTCTTGACCACTTACTGATTTCCTTTTTTCAAACCTCAGCTGCATAATTCTGCAGTCTGACTGCCAGTACAGAATTTTGTATTCATAGACAAAGGGAAGATGGAATTATTTGGGAACTTTATCAGTGCCATTTCTCAAATCATCAGAGAGCCTGAACAAAGATTACTTTCTCTGGCACCTTTTTCATATGACATTACCCAGCATTATCTCAGAAATAACACCTGTAGAGGGAGCAGAAGTCAGGAAAAAGCTCTGAAAGTGCTGGCCTGCCATGGCAGCACAAGATAGTGCCATGGTGCTGACCACTGATGCTTCTTTTTGTCAACCCTCTTCACCCTTCAGGTGTAAAAAGAGGATTAGAGAATTTGTGCATATTTGTTTTCAGGTTTTGTGGAGATGAACAAAAGGGAATTTACACTCTTATCCATATGCAAAAAAAAAAAAAGGGCAAACATTCTTTAATTTTTGGAACATAAAGATTATGCAGAAAGTGTGTGACTAAAGCCCTTAGTAGTTTTCAATGGCATGTATGAATATTTATAATATTTAGCAACCTGTGTTTGGAATGGATTAGAAGATAATGTGCTGGCCTGCTGCCACAATTCCAGACTGTAGAACTTGAAAAGGGTATTGTTGTGTATACATAGCATGCTGGTAGTAGCCATTACTTGTTATATTATGCAGTTGGTTCTATTTCAGAAAGATCCAAATTTAGGTTTGTATGGCTTTTTGGTAGTGGTCTTACTTAGCACTGTGAGTGAACAGAAGTTAATCTTTGCAGGCATTGCCTAGAGGTAATCCTCTATTTGAAGAAAAACTAGAAGGATCAGGCAATTAAACTTCATCTGAACATTTTTTCTCTACATGTTTGTAGTTTTCTTGCATCAAAAGAAGACAATCCAACTTACCTGTGAGATTCAGGAAGGGAAATTCACTCTTGTTTCATATGCTGGTTTTCTGTTCACTTAGCACCTTACAAAGAGGAACTGTGAGGAGCTTAGACATTATGAGACAGTAGAACAGCACTTGGAAAACAAATAATGTGGAAAGAGCTCTTCAAAGATACATAATGCTTCAGAATCTCCCCACTGGCTTGTGATGCTGTCTTTGGGCCACAGTTTCTCCATTTATTCAGCCGTAACACCCACTTCCTCATTTGTTTGTGTTTCATCATTGCCAGGATACTTCTGAATGCACAGACTGGATCACATTATCCTTAGGAAAAGGCAAAGGAACCCCTTAAAATGAAGTCTTTCAGCCAGCTGAAGGAAGCCAGGCAGTTCAGCCTTTAACCAGAAGTCAGACAAGTCCGTTGCCACTTCCATTTTCCTTGCCAAGAAGAGCCCACATAATTGCAAATTTGGAAACAGCAAAAACTTTTTCAAGAACCTTCACTACACACACTTAATTTGTCTTTCAGTATGGTACCGCTTTACAGTATTTATTCTGAATATTCTGCTTTTTTTGAGAACAAAATCGTCACAAGAGAAAAAAGAGTAAAATTATTCCAAAGAACACTTTTTTTTAAATAAATCTAATTTTTCACATATGAAGCTTAATAATAATAGCTCTAAAGATTATTATGAAATGAGGCTTCAAAACCTAAATACAGGTATGAAAAACTAGGGTGTGTATTAACAATACATCTAGAAAGCACATCAAGCAAAACCAGCTATCTTCCTAAAAATGAAGTGTCCTTAGCAAAGCTTCTCTTGAAGCTAGACAGTCTTGAAACTTCATCATGTTGGCTGGTTCAGTTCAACTTTATGATCTCTCTGTGAAACAGTTATTGTAGATGAGTATTTTTTGAACTGGTATAAATCAAAATAGCAGCGTCATAGAACAGAGCCAAATATGAAGCCATGGATGTGGGAAACAGTCATGTTTATATGCTTGTGTTGTTTTGATTTACATTTGATTGGGTTAGACTCAAAAACCGACACTGTAACATGCAGTGTGTTCTGTCTCAGTCCAGTTCTTGAGTATTTAAGAGGTTCCATTGAAGTCAGTGGAGTTTATTCATGTGCTTAATGCTAAGCACCTGTGAGAATGTTTGCAAGGTAAGTGCCTTAGAAAATCTTCTTAGTAATAATGGCTTGAAGAGGTATGAAAATTACCGTAAGATAAAATTTACTCTTACTTGAATTATACATGTAGATACATATGACTTTAGGAACAACATAAGTAGATCCATATCCAGATTCCCTAGATCTTTTGGGAAAGTGTGTTTTAGAATTAACATATTTTAGATCAGTTTCAGAATAGCTGTATTTCATTTGATAATACAAGGTGTAATCCACAAACATTTAGTACATGATATAATAATGTTTCTTATGCCGAGCACCAACCCATTTGCTTGACAGTACATTAAAATGTCTGAGATTATGCAGTGTGTGTGTAAGGAATGTTTTACATTGGTGCTTTCCACTTCTGGAATGACAGGTTTCACAAATGTATTTCATTTGTTACATTTTCATTTAAGATTATAATTGTGTATGAATTTAGAGGAGCATATGCCCTAGGCTTTACTGTTCACTAGTAAGAGGTGTATCATTCCATTTCGTGAGAGTTTATGACTAAGTAGCTTGGTAATCTCACACAAAATTTCCATAACGTGTGAAGCAGCCTGGTGAGAGTGTGCTGTGTTAGAAGATGTATCTGTGTTGGAACACAGACATTCTGGTAGGGAATAGCAGTTCCCTCCACTACTTTTTTTTAACCTAAGCAAAAGAAACTGTACCAAATGTTGTGCTTATAACAGTGATTGAATCAAACTATCTAGCTAACTGCTGAAGTTTCAGTGTCTTTGACACGATGTAGAACAACTAATTCTAACCCCTCGCTGGTGGGAGAAAAAATCTCTCACCAGATTGGGTGGGTGTATTACATGTGTGGTGCTAATCACTAATCACAGAAGCCAGTTAAAATTCTACAGTCCAGAACTAAATCTTAAATGTTTTGCCTTAGGACTTACCTTAATTTCTGTTCTTAAAAACTATTGTAAAATAACATCTGATTTATCAGAGCAAGGTGTATTGATTTAAACTGAATTTAGTAAAATGATGTCTTTTTCACTGAAGAGGAAGTACAGCCAAGAGGGACAAAATGACTTCTGTTTTTTTGGTGAGTTGTCAGTAGAAGGGTCCACCAAAAGTGAATCCAGTGTTCACGTTGAGTTAGATACACTTGTGCAAGGTAACACTGTCTAACAGGTCTGTTTATGAAACTTGGCTGCAGGGCCACAGTACTGCCAGTGGCCTTCTCACCTGTGAACTGAGCATTCTGCCAGTGGAATCAGTGAACACACACCCTCACATGCTCATTTACACTGCCATTTTCCAGGAGGACTGCATTTTAAACTCAAATTTATATAAAAGGTGAAAGCTCTTTAATTGCTGAATGTATTCTAGAAATGGCCTTGCTGTTAGGAGCTGATGGTCTTTACATTAACATGTATATACTCCATGGTATTCCTTTTACTTTTTAATATGGTAAGATGTTCTCAAAGAAATGCACATTGAGGGGGCTGATTTTCATTCTTAGTTAGGGCCTTTTACAGCATTCAAGCAAGGGAAAGGGTTCTCTGAGTGCATGTAAATTATACTCATGCTTATTTAAAGCCTGTGTAAATGCAAATCACACCCTACATACGAAAGTATCAGCATTAAAATTATATTTTCATTCATATGACTGCTTTTATTGGCATATGTCTTCACACTCAGGCACAGTTAGGTGCTTCGTTTAAATGATGATGAAATACAGTGCTTGTTCTCTGATTGCATCCCGTCTTTTCCTTCCAGCGCATGATTGCCAACACTGTCAGGACAGTGAAATTCTGCCGAAGCCAATCTTTCAGTAAGTGTGTTACAACATCTGTACCGTCAGCATTATCATCAGTAGCTACAGTAATTACAACTAATCCTGTGTGTACCAGAACTGAAAAGCCTGCTTCCCAGTGATTCTTTCATGTTTGGATCCTGGGATGTTTCACAGGGCGAAATGTCCTTTGGGAAGCTCGAAAAACCCCGTCCCCTCTATCTCTTTTCCATGCATGTGAAAGAGCTAAATATCTGCAAGGTCTCTACCCATCTGTCAAATTGGAGCCAGTTGAAATTAGCCATTGGGTTCAGAAGTGGTTGAAGTAAGTCTAGCAGGCAGCAGCACAGGTACTTGCTTGGATAAATGTTGTTTTAATGTGAAACCAGTCTGGAGACATGACCTTTATAAATGACATAACTGCATAAGGCAGTGAATTTGAAACCTGTTTGTCAGTATAATTACCAGAACTTGCTTGAGGCCGTGTAAGATGACAGAGCTGTATGGTCAAACAGGCTTCTCTGTGGGTCTCATCACATCCAGGTGCACTGTCAGTCTCAGTCACAGGGGCATTTCCTCAGCCTCCATCCATTTTGACTCACAGCACCCTTCCTCTTTCTCAAACAACAGAATAAATAATATATAACTATATTTTTATAAAAACAGTTTCTTTCCATATGGGTCAAAGCTTAACTGTAGAAGATCTGTAGAAACTTCTGTAGAACTGTAGAAATTAAGAGAAATTTTTTTTTCCTCCCACAGTCTAGGTTTTTCTGGCTTTGTGTCTTTAATTTTGATGTATTAAGCATGAGTGATACCTTCACATATTTAGAAATGGAAGCAGATTTTCATTATACATGATACAACAAAATGTCAGTATATAGATCTGTTGGATCTAAATTCCATGCTTTTTGTGTGTGTATGTGTAATGTATTGTAGATGCCTCAGTATCATTTTTTTAGTTGAATTTAAGTTACCTAACACATACTACATTACACTGTAAACTGTTCCTTGTGAGGCTGAAGTTAGTCAGCATTTAACTCAGTAGTATTTCATACTGTTGCTGGAGTAGGTATAATGTGGTTATGGTGAGTAATGTAAACAGGTAGGAAATTCTGAGGCTTGAATGGGGCATCCACTAAGCACTACATTGTTACAAATATTTAATACTGAGCTAGAAATGAGAATATTGCATGAAAGGAGGCTTAAATCAATTATATAATTTTGAACCTTTGGAAGTTACTGGTTCAAAAGCAAATGAGCAGCTTTAAATCGTACTTGTTAGCTGTGTAATTTATAGCTAATGACTGGTAAGGTGATGTGTAAAACTGTAACCAAGGGCCATCAATTTTAGTAAATGTAGCCAAGGATGTCCAAGAGAAAAGTTAATTTGTGGGGGTAGTAACCAGAAAGACTGTCAGATATGGAGGAAAGGTTTCAAAGAGAGCAATTTCTAAATACTTCCTTTTTAACTCAATAGGATTTAGTCTTTCCTGTGACAGCTTGTAAGGAGTTGTGCATTTTGTTCAGGCATTTGTCCATTTACGGGTATCAATCCTACATCATTTCTCTTTCACCAGATCCTGATGCAGCCCTAACTAACAAAAACCATCAGGATGTTCGGAGCTATGTGCGGCAATTAAATGTGATTGACAACCAGAGAACTTTATCACAGATGTCTCACCGACTGGAACCGCGCCGAGCATAAACATTGGAAGCAACGATGAGAAATGATCTTTTATCCTCTCAAGGTCACTTGTTAAGAACTTCACTTTCTCTGCTATTGCACTGCCACTACAAAAATAAGCAAAAACATATTCTAAAGTCTTAGGCAACGCACAATATACCAGCCTGCTGGAGAACTTTGGCTGAGGAAGAATACACCTACACTGTAGGTGTATGGGTGGCCATGTTGGGAACTGTTAATTCATCTTAAAGTGTAGTAAATGATGGATTAAAAAAAGGCAAAAGATCAAATAGAATAGTTAGTGGGAAATGCACAAAAAGCTTATAACAGTTCTAAGGTAGGTAGTAGGTTTTTATCCCTAATTAAGAATCTGTGTTTTATGATTTACTCTTCAGGTCAGGACCAAAACTGATCATCAGTTTAGCTTGCCCAGCTGCTGTTGACCTCAATAGAAGATGTATGTAAGCATCTGATGAAATAATGTAGGTTCAAGAGCAGTCCAAGGTATAGTTCCATTCAAAGAAGACTTACAAATATTTCCATTTTAAATACAACAGATACTAAGAAAAATTCCTAATCTTAATCATACTGCCCACTACTACAAGCAGTGGGGCCATTTCAGACGACTGACAGGACTGAAAATATTTTGAATGATAAATAGATTAATCAGTGTTTACATTTTATTTTTTTTTAATTACCAATCAGGTTTTTACAATGTTCTGTTAAAAAGTAAGGTTGTCAAAATCAATAGCATTAAAGGTAGCAAAAGACTGGTTCAAAAAGAGCACAATATGCACAAATGGGTTTCAAGAGAATATTTTCCTGGACATTAAAACCTTAAACTTCAGCTATAATTAAGCGTGGCTGGTTAACACATTTTCTGGTCTTACACATTTACAAATATCTTAATTTTCAGCCAATTGTTTGCACTTTTAATAGACTGTAAATAAATGTTAATTCATTATGTTCTAGAATATTTATTTATGTAATAGTTATTGTGCCAAAATAATTCTGTTTTATTTATTTTGTTTAGCATGTTATGAGAGTGCAGCTTTTGTCTTCATACTCTGTGTGCATTTACATGTAGGAGTTGTGTGATCTATCTTTTCTGTAAATAACATGCAGTACCTTATTAAATGTAATTGCTGGAAAGGTTTAGTCACTGGTCTTATTTGCACTTTCAGCTTCATTCCTGCATAAATACCAATGCTACTAATTGGCTGATATATCAAACTTGGCTGGTCATTTTTCTGGGCCTCAAACCCACAGTTGGCCTTCATGCAGTGTGAGATGGACGAGGAGTTTAAAGCCAGTCAGATCCATCCCTGCCGGGGGGATGGCAGTCTGGCAGTGATGCAACACCACGGTGCTGTTAGCTGGCTTGTTTCTAAGGAGAAAACATTTCAGTTGGAAGGGTGTAAATAAAGACAGGATATATTCTTAATTTTAGCTCTCTGACTTACTTGTCCTGCTCAGTCACTAATGTGAGCACTGCAAGTTATCTTCTCTTGGGCAGGATTTTGCTTCAGGCTGGCAAACTCGAGAGCTTGGCTAACTCGAGGCACTTGAGAGACCTCTGGGCTCGGTCAGCACAGGGAGGTGTCTCAGGGCCTGCAGCCACGAGGGGAGAGGGCTGGCGGTGCCCTTTCCCCTCCCGAGTCCTCCTGGGCATGGCTGTACTACTGCTGGGCAAGCCCAGATGGCAGCCAAGTGCATGCCAAGGGAATGACCACGTTCAAATGGCAAAAGTCTTTCCTATTGCATTCACACTCGCTCTCTGCTGTGAAGCTGGATGTCATAAAACTGATTAAGCCTGAAATTAGAAGTTGCAACTATTATCTCGTAATTAAGCTTCAGAGATGACCTCATTGATATAGTTACATTTTGCTTTGGACGCAAAGTATATTTTTTTTGGCTTTGAGCAGGACTGTGTGAAGTCAGTATACACATACAGATTTTTTTTTTATCTATAAAAATAATTACATTCTTTTAGTCAAAACATAAATTCTGCAAAAGCTGAGAGTCACTGCGGAAATGCTGACACATAGAATCACAATCTGCTTGGTACCTGCATTCTGCAAAGGAAAGAATTACACAGTTAAGAAATATTCTGCAGCATGATGAAATAATTTATTTTAACTTTGCTGTCTGACTAGAAGTTCAAGATGATTCAGAGGAAAACCAGCTAATAACATAGAGACAAATTTGTGTCTTATTATTTCAAGTGAGAAATATTTATTTCCATTTGTACTGTTCAATGAATATACTTCATATGGCTTTTTCAGATACAGAATCTGCCCAGAAGCAAAGTATGCATTAGAATAAACTACAGGGACACAATTAATTCAAAAGGCATTCTGTCTTTGCAATCAATTGGTAACATTTCTGAGTTCATGATTTTATTTGTTCCAGGTTTGTTCCTGTTGTTTGGACTTTCATTTATTTCTGTGTTAGCTGGTTTATAAAGCTGCCAAGTGTTGGCTTGGCTCTGCATATAGACCAATTCTTCATCTGTTTAGTATGTTTGTATCCCTTTGGTTTGTTCTTTTTTTCTTTAGAACCTCTAACTGTTTTACTTATTTGTTGCCAACAGTCTCTGTTGTGTAGTTACATCCCGGTGATACAAAGAGAGGTTTTATGGCACCTCCATATCAACAAATGAATGCAGTTTACCTACTCAATGAAACTGGTATCTGACATTTTTTAATTTTCCAATAAAGGGTGCTGTATAAATAACAAGTGTTGCTATCTCTGTATCTAACTCATTCAAGTGGCTCAGATAGTTGCTATGGTGCTGATCACTGTCCACATACCAAGAGATTAGATGAATAAAACTACCTTCTGGCTCTAGGATCTGTCCTGGGCTTCCTTTGCTCCCTGTGTTGACTTTACAACAGGAAGGCAGCTGTCGATATATTGCTCTTGCTGTAGGAAGTCTGAGCGGCTGTTGCAATAGAGTGGAGAACGAATAGGAACTCGAGAATCACTGAAATGTCGAAACATCCATCCTGACTTCACCCTGTGCTCACAGCTGCGAGCCACAACTTGTTCCTGCTTCACGGAAGACACCCCCTCACTGCTGACTCCGGGCTGGTCTGCAGGGCTGGCTTCAGGGCGCTGGGCAGTCCCCAGCACCGCTCTGCTCGTGCTCCGTCCTGCTTTAGTTGCAGCACTTGGCCTGGCTGTGGCCCGTGCCAACTACCCCTGCAGGAGAGTGTCCAGCCATTGCTTGTGGGGGATCATGCAGCAGGGCCATTTCCAGGGAAACTACAGAGCTGTCTGTCCTGGCTCCGTCCTGACCCCACAGTCCTCCAGTGGGACCCAAGGTGCTCTGTACCTCCATCACACCCACTTGCATGGACAGCATGAATGCTGCAGCACAGCCCCCTCCTCACTGCAGTACTGCAGGCTGAAAAAATATAAACCTGTTCTAAATGATGATTATGCCTGAGTGTCACGGGCCGTACAGTGCTGATACGGCTGCTCCGTGCTGCTTGGCCTCAGGGCCCAGAGCTCCTGACCCTGTTTTATTTACCGGCAATTAGAGTCATAACTGTAGCGTGAATTTTCAGATGAGAGATGACCAGGAGGCAGTGTCCATAATAAATCTCCACTGCAGGGGACCACTGAGCTGGGATGGTGACATCTTGAGCATTTTGCAAATTGTTCTGCATCACAGGGTTCCACCGCTGACCTTTTTGTGCTCAGGCAGCAGTAGAGAGCACAAACTCCTCTGTTCAGGGCTGCCGAGTCTAGAGGGTCACAGGGTACAGCTCTCCCTACCCTAGCACATTTCACTATTGTTGATTTGTTAGGATTTGTCTTTTTCTCAATGACCAGGCCCAGTGCTGACAAAGGCAGGGAACAAAGGTTAAATCCAGGGAGGCTTGAATCCTGCACACCAGGAGGCTACAACTGTTTGGTAAAGGCAGGATCCAAAATATTTTCCACGGACATCTTGTTCAAACCCAGTGGCCACAAAGATATGATAGTGCCAGATAAAAGAGTACAAATGTATTTGCAGGACTCTGCAGATGGAGGGTTTGGGTTCTTTCTTCCTAGGTAAAACACTGTGAGGACACACAGTCTCTTCAGACCAGGTACAAAGAGAGACAGAAACAAAAAAATCAGTCTTTTCAAAGACACTGGCAAAACAACCTTTTAAGTACAAGAAGTTTAAATATAATTTAGAAATCTTACAAAATAAGTTAGAGAGAAATCAAAAGATATAACCCTCAGGGGTACAAAAAGAGATAATGAATTTTGCCTGGGGAAGAAAAATTAACAAAATTATAAATCTAAATTGTTAACACAGCTTCTTAGTAAGGTCAACTGCATAATATAGAGCACCTTAACCTCTTCCAGCAATTTTTAAACACCACGCAGCTTAAATAGACTACTTCTGAATTCAGTGGTATTTCTTCTGGGAGCTCTGAATGCAAATCAAGAGGTAATAGTAGAAGGAAATTAAAAGATGTGCTATTCTCATTTCATTTTTTGTACTGATAATAAGGAAAGCAGCATAGAGTGATATGGCAAAGTGAGCCTCTAACTTGAATAGCTTTTCTTTCACTGTTAATCTGAAATGCATTACACTCTGCCTTTTCAAATAATCATAATGTTCTTTACTGTAGCCTGCATTAAAGTTTAGCAGGCATAAGCAGCAGCTGTCACCAGAGGTCAAGGTATTAGCAATCAAAGAAAATAATGACCAGATTAAAAAGTTATCATTAAAATTGTGAAACCAGAAACTTCTTTAGGAGCTTATCTTCGGAGCCCTGCCTCCAGGGCTGTAGCTGTGCCCAGGGAACCCCTGGCACCCTCAGATGTCTCCCCATGGCATTGTGGGGGGCTGGGCAGCCCTGGGCTGGGGTGATGACGTGTGGCCTCAGTGGCTGGAGGGGACCCTCACCTTTCTGCCTCTCTTGGGAGGAGCAGCACTGCCCCAAACCAATTCCTGCAGGACAGGGAGCTCTCCGACGCCGCTGGTGTCTGAAACCTGGCCTGGAGCTTCTCGCTGTGGGCAGCGTGCTGGAGGAGCAGGCAGGGTACGCTTTTACCTCACCCTGTCCAGCAGCGTGGACAGACTGGCTCCAACCCCATCTGCCCTGTGCACTGCTTCAGCAACTACAGCCCTCACACGTCTTCTAATTAAGGCAGCGACTCGCGAATCCACAAAGGAGTGTAATCCAACCACGCTCTTGGCCGCTTATGACTCCAGTGATGGGGGCACTGCTGTTGAAGGGGAGATTCTTAAAAGGGAAAAGAGAGCGTGTACAGCTACAAAATCTATCACTTACGTCTAACTGCTGAAGGGTATTTCACAAAGGGTTGCTTTTTAATAGGCCTGGCACTCAAAGGTAATTTCTGAATTCAAACTAAACTCAGAAACTGACATGATAATGCATGAAGAACGAATAATTACTGACGCAAATTGGAATATTTTTCTTGGAAACTCCATGTAATAAAAACGTGACACATGGGGGTACTGGTAAGAGCTTGACCTTTATTTCCTGGCCCTTATCCATTTGGGTCAGAGTGACAAAAAGCGAACCCTTTCTCACATGGTAGGGGTCAGCCAGTCGTGTTTAATTTTTTTCCTCTTTTTGCTTTCAAATGCAAATAAAGCACATTACCAATGAAAATAATGATTGTAAATGATACCTCAATTAAAGGAAATTTACATAAAGATACGTAGGATAGAGGTGACAGTAGATATTCCAACATCCTAGCAGACAATAATCCATTTCTTAATCAACTTCTGTCAATAATCATAAGCTTTCTGCTCTCCATGGTTTCCTCATTATAACACCACCTCTTGTGTTTTTAAATAGTTCTTTCTTCAGATGCTGTCCAAGCCAGCAAGTGAACCTGCTATCTGTATTTGCCGACTCTTTGTGTTTTTTCACAGGTGTACATTATTTCTGCACAGGAGTACTGTCGGCAGCATTGTGGATGTTCTCAGATAACAGAGAGACAGTTTTGCCTTGGGTTTTCTTTAGATGTCCTCATTCTCTGTAGGACTGACCCTTGAGGGCTGCAGTACTGGCAGGTTGCTGTCTAGTGTCTGTTTGAAATCCAACATTTCCTTCCATTTGTAATTCCTGCCCTAGTGTTTCTCCTGTTCCTCTTGTCTGGCATGTAACTCCTTTGTGGTGCTCCTGATCAGTTAGCACTGTTGCCAGAAACTAGTAAGAGGTTTGCAGGGATTTTTGTTTCCTTCCTGTCATAACTAGACATTGTTAATAGTGTGCTTGTGTTTTGGGGGAGTCGATCGCCTCTTTTTGGAATCACAGGAAAAGGGACTGAGATGATATAGCTAAACAGATTTATCCAGGGTAATGGCTTTTCTGAGGCAGTCTAACATTATGGACATTTTCTAGTCTTATTTAATCTCTAAACACAAAGAGAAAAAAGATGTGATCTCAAATAGACAGATTTGTTTCTAATTAATGTACACTGGATTAAACAAATAGCAAAAAATGTAAGCTACTCATAATACAGCACATCATTAAACGGAGTTAATATTTTCTTTGTAATTCAAACCGATTCCCTGCCAATGGTGGCCAAAATGTTCATGATTCCAGTACCTGCATTTACTTTAGAAGAAAGGTAAATGTACTAAATTGATTGGTAATAATTGGTTTTAATAAAGAAAATACAATATTATGCTTTAAATCATTTGTTTAAAGTTCTGTGTTGCTATCTTCCCTTGGTGGTCCTCCGAGGTGCCTGCCTCTCCCCAAACTTTCTGTAACCGAACAATCTATTGGAAAAAAATTAGAGAGAAATGAAGGGACTGTTGCTTCAGTGGAGCTCGGAGTAATGTGGATTAGAAAACACAAATGGGCACAGCTACAATAAATTCAGTACAGCTCTAAAACAAAGAAAACAGTTAAGCTGTATTACATTTCAGAGAAAAAATCTGCCAAATTTAGAACAACAAATTAAGTCCATTGGACCACAAAATTTAATATAAGAAGGAGTATGAGCTATATATATACAATTAAAAGTATGTAATGAAATGGTAGCTGAACAGAGTACTAGAGAGTGGATTACAGCTGAGTATAATGATCAGCTAAAAATTGTGGTGCCAGAAAAAGATAAGAAAAGCATTCTTGTAAAACGATCAAGAATTGGATTTCTTGTTAATATTTTGCCATCTCATGGCTATCTCATTGCTAATTATATTGACATTTTTGTAGAAGTTATATGTGCTTTTACAATGCACACATGCCTGATCAAAAGACAGTGTACAAGCTGCAACCTGCCAATTCTGAAAACCATTGTGCACAAAGCAGGTATTTGATCCACACCCATTTCACACAAGCATATTCTGCCACATATCTGTATTTAATCATTCTGGTCTATATTAAATAATTTTGTACTTAATAATTTTATAATTAGTTAATATTTGATAGTATGTTTATAATTTCATGTTAAATGTAACATATAGGCACTTCCACAAAATCCTTATTTAAAATTTAAAGAATTTTTTAAAAAAAGACAAGAAAACAACACAAAGATGGGTATCATAGATGGGCAATGGTTAGTACAAGCTCTTTTTTCATTCCCCATGAAAGTCAAGAAGCCATTTCCCACAGGACACCAAAGACTGGGCTGCTGAAGCAAACAGGAATTACAGTCTCAGCTGTGTGGGCATGGGGACTGCATGCAGCATCAGGCTGGTGTTTTTGGGTGCACACTCACCATCTCATGTATAGCAGGAATGGCAAGATTGCCTCTGCGCCAATTCCAAAGACAATTCCTTGGATTTTCCACTTGCCATCACCCAGAAAGAGAAAAGGCAGCTTGTTTTGGCTAGCAGTACCACGCAAGTTTTCTTTTAGTCATGAAACCAATCCTGCCAGTTATGCTTTGGGGTGTAACTGCAGAGGTGTGTGATCGCAGCATGTGTAGACATACCTGCACGTATTTCAGTCTGGAAAGCAAGCAAAAATAACGTAGAGAGGGCTTTCAGGTGAGCCATTTGTCCACCTCTTCCAGGTCACAAACCTGATGGAACAAATGGCATAAACCTAAGGCCACCATGTTGTTACAGATAACATTGCTCAAACTAGCTAGATTAGCACTAGCATACACTAGTGTTACATCTTCTACAGCAGTGTGTACAACCTTCCCAGTATATCCCAGGCATGACTTCCTCCACGTTTTCTGGCCTATTTTTTAAGCTAGAAATGGGAGCAGGCTATAGCAACCAGAGAAGCAGCCGTGCTTCAAAGAAACCTCCATATTAATCCTGAGATGAACTCTGGGCCAGTCCTGAAGGAGAATTTAAAAGTACGGAGCAGGTGTCCACCTCCAAATTATCTGTGTCTAGAGTTTCACATACAGTTTAAGCTGGCATAAACCACTACTACTGCTAAAAAAGCACTTCCGGGCTCCATCCCCTCTCAGCTGCTTTTATCAGCCCTTGCTCCTGTTCTGCCTTGGTGCTGGCACGAGTCTTTGTGCAATTGCCTGATGACCTGCATTCTGCTCTGAGTAAAAACTGATTTGTTTTCTCTGCAGTAGCTTCTCCTGCACAGCCCAGTTCCCTGTGCAGCCATGCAAACACCATGCTGGCAGAAGGTGAGGTGGGCAATGCAGCAGCAGGAACAGGGCTCAACAGGCAGGGCAGGCCTGTGCCTTATGCTTTTGGCAGGCAGGATGATTTAAACTACCTGGACATTTGCATGACACTGTATTTTCCATGTTGAAACGTGGTGAGGCGTCATTACACAATCTGTGATGAGATGTAAAGAGACAATTCATATGAATCCTTTCAACTCTAAAATCCAGTTAAAAGTCGCTAGAGCTGCCTTTATCATTTGCCAATTGTTGTGGCTTTAAATAACTTTCATTAGCTTTTAAATAGTTTCTCTTTCTGCCTGTCCAATATCAATTGAAGAAGCCTGAGATTAGGATTGAGCTCTCCAGATGTAACTTTTGAGTTTCTCTGTTTGAGTTTGCTACCTCAGAGAGTAGGGAAAACATATCACCATGTGTTGGCTCCCTGTTCTATATGGTAGTATGACCACCTAAGAAACTGCCATTATGCTGGTTTCTGATCTTTTCTAGATATTTGTAATTTAATTTTCATGACAACAGAAAAACAAATTTAAAATATCCAGTCTCACTAACCAGAGGGCAGAAAGAGTACAAGCCCCAAAATGCACGTTTAAAACCTTGTTGTAATAGTTTCAGCTTCACAACAGTACAGCACTGTGGTTGGACAGTCCTTGTGCAGACTTCTTTGCTTTCTCTCACTTGTCCTCTACTAGAGCAGGTGCAATTACGTGATTTAAACAAGTGGCACATTAACACATTGCCTGGTGCAGACACTGCACTCCTACTCTTGAAGCAGGAAATATTAACCACCCCCTCATTTCTCATGTGCTACTGGAATAGTTTATTTAGGCCCTGTAACCAGGGCCTAAAGTCACACACGGTAAATCCCAGCTCTGCAGATAAACAGCCATGGAAAAAATGCCCAGACAAAGCACACCAGGCAAGAGACCTCTGAATGCATGTGCTAAAAGAATATGCCTATGAAACAGATAATTTAACATTCAAACAGATTTTTAAATAATTTGACTAATTGGCAATTGCCTCTGACAGGGAGGATAAACACTTTAGTTACAGCATTTAAGATACTAAGTATGTGGCACCTCTCCTCCTCCAGAGCACAGAGCATGGTTTCATGTGACTTGTGTTTGATATTTGTGCGTTCCTTTAAAATGTGGTACTTTTGACTGGAGACCTCTCCAGAGGCTCACCAGCATATCAGTTCATAAGAAAGCACAAGCGCTCTCAGATCAAACAAGAAGTGCCTGAAACTGCAGTATCCCGGGGAAGCCAGAGCATGCTGACCTCCTTCACTGCTTGTCCTGGCAATACTGAACCTGTCAGATGGGCAAAAGGGGGTCACCCGTGCCTGCTTTTTGACTTTCTTACTGTCTTCACATAGTTTCTGCACTGAGTGCTTAAGATCTTGCTGAACTTTACTCCTATTATTATGGTTCAGTGAAATGTTTTATTTTGAGGACAGAAATGTATACTTGTGCTCCACTGTTTTAACTGGTTTTTATTCTCCCTCGTGCCAAACTAATACAACATCGGGGAAAGCCCTTCATATCCATTAAATAATTATATTTGATTAATCTGTAAAGTGTTCTTCCATGATTCACCTTGATACCATACAACTTTGATGTACAATTAATGCATATGATTCAGTGGGATGCTGCACAACTCTGTGAATCATTGTGCTACACAACTGGTTTTATATGGCAGATCTACACATGCATGTAACATATCTCAAACATGAGAGATAGCGAGGACCTGCAGTTCTCCAAAGAAAAGAAAATCATTGTACAGTCAGCAGTAGATAACCTGGGGAGTGCAGAGTAAAGCAGCACTATGCACTGAATCTTGCATGATAACTTGTATTGTACAGAAAATGTGCTGTCACAGCCATGTGATGTGCTTACCTCAATAGAAAAATTGTTTGCCCCCCGAGTCTTTTGAGTCACTTCCTTTAAGTGTGACACCAGTAAGCTGTCTCATTGAAAGAGTAATAAGCTGATTCTGTTTGCAAAACGTTTTCCGCAACAGCAGAGTCCCTCAATGCCATTAAAATGTTTGGATAAGAAACGGTCTGTGTGGCTTCAGAGGGTGGAGGTGGGTTGTCTCTCTGTTTCATTTCTGACCTGGGCAGCCAGGGAATATGTACGAAGGATGGCAGGGGTTACAACTGCTATGCAAGTCCTCCTCTTCTTCCACATTTCTGAAAGGAGGACTGGCTGTAGGAGCAAACCTGCTTCCTTCCTACTCCTTGGGACCTCCAAACCCTCACCCACAGCAGCTTGGCAATCCCAGGTGACACCCAGGACTTAAACATGCTGCATCTTGGGAAAATACCATCCCAGCCCTCATGGCACAAGAACAACGAAGCAGGTTTTTTTGTTACCTTCATCTGGTCATTTTGGTAAAATATTTATCCATACTGCCTGTCACTGAAGCAGGAACCCTGGAAGGAAGAAACCGGTGCTTCCAAAGCTGTGGCCGTGGCAGCGCAGCCCCGTGCCTAGACTCCCTCCACCTGCAGTGCCTGGGCTGCACTTGTCCAGTGGAAACACCTGAGAGAACAGGCCCTGCTCAGTCCAGAGGCTATTCCCAAGTTTGGCACAGCTGACCAACAAGCAAACAGCCACTCAGCCAGAGGCCATCCTCCCTGGTCAGTCCAAGCCAGGAGGGCCAAAGGTGTCCTGGGGTACATCAGGCACAGCATTGCCAGCCAGGCAAGGGATGTGATTGTCCCACTCCGATCTGCATTGGTGCGGCCTCACCTCGACTCCTGTGTGCAGTTTTGGGAGCCACATTATGAGAAAGATATAAAGCTCTTAGAGAGTGTCCAAAGGAGGCAACAGAGATGGTGAGGGGCCTTGAGGGGGAGCCGTATGAGCAGCTGAGGTCACTTGGTCTGTTCAGCCTGGAGGAGACTGAGGGGAGACCTCACTGCAGTTACAACTTCCTTGTGAGGGGAAGAGGAGGGGCAGCACTGATCTCTTCTCTGTGGTGACCAGGGACAGGACACGAGGGAACGGCCTGAAGTTGTGTCAGGGCAGGTTTAGGTTGGCTATTATTAAAAGGTTCTTCGAGCAGTGTGGGGTTGGGCACTGCAACAGGCTCCCCAGGGAAGTGGTCACAGCACCAAGCCTGACAGAGTCCAA